>OZ024721.1:23778233-24005733 GCA_964016875.1 Fallopia convolvulus | reverse complement strand
TGACATGTGTCGATTTTTCAATACTAATGATGCATTTTTTTATATAATATATGAAAATTATAAAGATTCTATTTACAAATATAAGGGACAATAACATTAAATATTAATGCTAAACTTTTATTTAATATTAATGTTGAATATTTTTTATAAGACGTTGCTAGAAAAGAAAAATGACATGCGATATAAATAATGACTTCATGACAAATATATCTTAATATAATTGATTAAAAAGGTAATAGAGTAAAAGACAATAAATGATTAAATAAATATTTTTTATCTTATTATTCATGAATTTTTATAAAATCTATTTGTATGCTCAAGATAAAAAAAAAATTAATGTAAATTTCTTTCATAATATCACCTAAATTTTAATATCTAATTCTTGTCCTAATAACATGACACACATGGGCAATTTTATATAGATTTTAACACTATAAATATTCTCAAAATGAATACTCCCTCCGTTTCACAATAGTTGTTCTTAGACAAATTTGCACATATATTAAGGAATTTTTTTTTCACAAAATTACCCCTATTAAAAGGTACTTTATACTACTAAAAGTTGTTTTGTAAAAAAGTGTATATAATTAATGTGGTGTAATTATTAGGGGTATAAGTGGAAAAATTTCTTATATGAACAACTATTGTGTAACAAGAAAAATAGTCTATATGAACAACTATTGTGAAACGGAGGGAGTATATCTTATCAGTGTTTATATATTATACGTGACCATGATAGATACATAACTACCTATGTTTTTGACACTAAATTGTTAGGTAATTTTTCTTTAAATGTAGGATCTATATATATTTTTATTATTAAAAATATGTTATTTTTATTACTAAAAATATATTATTTTTATTTTTATTCAAATTCCGTGCACTGTACGAGAATTAAACTAGTTATTATGCTAATGGGGGTTTGGTTGATATTGTGTTTTTTATTTTGTTTTTGTCATAAAAGTGTAGAGCTTGGTTCAAATGTAACAAACTCTTATCTTGAAACGAATGTACTTTTCCTAGTTCGTAGTGCACTTTTTCGGATTTACACTTTTCGTACTTTGTAGTGCACTTTTCGTACTTTTTGTAGTACACTTTGCACTTTTCATATTTTGCAATGCACTTTTGTATGAAAAGTGCACTACGAACTAGGAAAAGTGCATTCGTTTCACGTTTTAGGATAAGAGTCATTTGAACCAAACTCGTAAAGTTACATAAAACTGTTAAATGATTCCTTTAACTTTTTTCCATACTAGTAGAGGCCCCCGTGCAGAAGGAGGGGCAAGTCCGCCATAGTAGAGCCACTCAAACCCCCGGCATGGTTGTGTGAGCAAGGAGGGGCAAGGCAGGGGTAGTGAATCCTGAATCCGGTGATGTGGAGTGTATATTCTACAAGTACAAATTACACTATAAGAGAAAAATTGATGGGAAGAAGTTAAAGGAAAGTACAAACCACTTTCAATTCCAAAATTGATGTGAAGTGTATATGCTCGCACAGCCACTCAAACCACTTTCGTGAGTGCAATTCTATGGCGGACTTCATCGCTGGATCTTTTTGACGGGTCTCCTCTATCCCGCTTGCAATTGACTCGGGTTTGCACACCCTCATCCAATAGGATGACCTAGGGTGACCGCTAGCTTGTTAGCGACCACCCTAATCTCTTTCCTAAGAAAAAGTACTATTACACCAAACGAAATTTCCAAATTTTTTTGGCAAGGAGAGCAATTTACATGCTTGCATTTGTAAGAGCTGGATATGATTCGCAGCATGCCAGCCGCTGAAAGTAAAAACGCATCACAATTCGCAATTCGCAATCACAAATCACAATTCTCAGCCTAGAATTCACCCAAAAGGAAAGATGCTTGCACCGAAATAAAAATAAACAAGAAAAATTTTCGTTTATAACGGGGGAAAATTGACAAAATTATTCAAAATTTTCAAATCCCCAAATCCGTTGACCGCCACTTGAGTAGGGTGGTTTCCCGAGTACTTGCAAAAAGTACACACAATCATTTACAACGCGCAAGGGATGCGCTGTAGAATGTACTGTAGAAACCAAGGAGTCTCATCTCGTCTTTTTGCAAGAATCAACCATAAAGTCTCTCGACTAACTCCACAACAATTTCAGATACCAGATTACTACATCAGCCTTTTCTAACAGAGCTACAACATGAAAACTGAAACTTTTAGCTAAACAACAAAGTAAGCTTGTGATTTTGAATGACGCATCAAACCTTTCAGCTATTGCCAGTACTCTAAGATCACAGCATGTCCTCTCCATTTCATCATTTTTCAAGAAACCCTACCTTCTTCGATGAGCAGGTGATCTGGACCTCGATCTCCTTCCCCTTCACATATATTATACAAATTTCATCATTTAAATCTTGGCCTCATACATACTAGCAATCTATTGAAGTACATTATATATAGAACCTAGTGCTCATTTGGTTGAATGCAAGATTCTTAAGAATTCTTGGGAAATTATTTCCAGGGAATTGAAATCATGTCTGGTTAAGGAATTGAAGGGGGAAGAAACTCTTGCCATGAATTGGAATATCTAGGTTTTTAATCAGAAAGTTTTCAACCAAACAGGGAATTTTACTTCCTGGGATTTTACTTGTTAACCAAACAAGCAACTAAGCTTTTCACTTGATTCATTGTTCTCGAGAGAAATACAATATCAAAAGAGGGTTTTTTTTTAATAGATATACTCATAACAATTGGGGCGCATCCTCATGCTCATTGGCTTTTATACAGTGCCTTTGAGATGGATTTAGTCCCTATATCAATTTTGGTGCATTCTAACTAAATTCAGTTATTATTGTCACATAACTGAATTTCAGTTTTTCTTGGGTCTATCGGGCGTACCCCTTTCCCTTGGGCAGGGGTAACCCCATCTTGACCCCCCAGATTCCGCTCAGGCGGAGCCTCACTGGGTTAATGATGATGATGATGACTCATAACGAGCAGCAAAAATATAATGAGTAGCAACATATACCTGCTAGCTTCAAGAGAAGAATAAGGAGAATGCCTGCGCTCGGAAGCCTTGCTAGAAGGGGGTGACTGCGAAACTTGTCTAGAAATAACACATCCATTATACTAATCCCAGTGAGCCATTATTCACTCAAAAATTTACAACGCAACTCTAAGCCTTCTACTCATACCAACACTAGGTAAACATACCGGTCTTTTAAAATATAAATATTTTGCCTACAAAATTAAAAAAAAAACTCTTCTTCTTTTTTTTACAGTCAACACCAGAGATAGAATACTGAGCCCAACTTTGGGAGCTACACACATTATCTACCAGCATCCAAAGTAGCACATTCAGAATGTAAGGAAAAATAATTGCATGCGGGATCTGAACCCAGAACTTAAATGGGCCAAAGGAGGGGGGAAATAATATGATGCTAAGAGATTTATAAGAGATTTGGGCCCAAGAGATTTATCTCTAACATAAACAGAAGGCTTCATTTTAACAGCAAATGATAAGACAACATTACCAGCTCAAGAGGCATTACGTTACTACAACAAAGTGTACAAAGTTATAGTCATATAGATACCTGTGACACTTCTGTGAGGATATTAAAAGAAACTTTTGACATAACCAAAGCAACCATGGAAGGCACGACATCAAATCAAGCAAATAGTGTCAACAACAATTATGTGCAGAAAGAGTAGAAAGCAACTTTTATATAAAATAGTGAAATTTATTTCTAAGTGATTACTAATAACAAATTGCACCTTGTACATAAGCTCTGATGAAACTCAAGAAAAGTATATTTGATCACAGAAATAGTATTCAAGTAGATTTACCTTCGCCTGGAACGGACAGGTGATGGTGACAAGTTACGTCTTTTCAAAAGCATTTTCCTGCATAATATGACCAAATATGATAATGTTCGTGGCATAACAGGAAAATCTACAAGACAACTCAAATGCACAGTAAAAAGAGCCAATTATGAAATCAACCTTCTAGATTTCTCTGAAGCTTCATCGGTTGAATTATCGGAATAGCTAGCCACTGAATTGTCCTTGCTATTTCTGCCCCTGCTATCAACTGAAGAAGAACGTCTCCTCTTGTGTCTGGCCCTGTCACTAGCATGCTTATTATGTTTAGATCTATCACCTTTCTCATCCTTCGATCGCTCACTTTTTCTATAGACATCATCCTTCTCACTTGCTTTCTTATATCTCTCTACTTCCTTACTATGACGATGAGGAGACCGTTTTTTGGAGTCTTCCTTTGTCTTCTCCCCATATTTGACCCCTTGTTCCTTTGATCTTTCCTTAGAGCCACCATGATCTTCATTCTTTTTTCTTTGATGCTTTTCATGGTGTCTACCATGACTTTGCTCTCCCTTGTTATTTTCCCTGGCCTCAGTCATATCTGCCTCCTTAGTAGAATCTCTTGCTGATGAACTCCTATTTTCATGCCGATCGCGTCTTCTGGTGTCTTTCTCTCGGAAATCATCCTTGATTGACTTTCTCACAACCTCAGCGGGAGCCTCAGCTTCATTAGTTTCTTTCCTGCTAAAATTATGTTCAGAATCATTGAAGGATTTAATCACTCTTCCATGATCAGTGATGGCTTCAGTTTTCCTCTCCACAGGTTTGGTCAACTGTAGAGGTCCAACACCATTTTTATCACTCCTATGATCAACCAAGTCAATGAACTGGGAAGCATGGTTGTGATCTATCATTCTTGAAGATGCAACACTATGATTATTTCCAGCATTGAGTTTATTATTATTATTGAGTTTTTCTGAATCTGGAGGTGAATAGCGGGACTCAACCGTGCCATTCCTGCCTTCCGTGAATTTTTTGCTTGAGGACATAATGTCACTGCCTTTATTGGAGTTGGGGACAACAGAACTCCCAATCTCCTCTTCATCATCAGATGCATAATTGACAAGACCTAAAACACCTCCAGCAGCTCCGGAGCTAGATTCTTCACTAACATCTTCAGACTTGAGCTGATTTGTTTTAGTGTGAATGAGGGCCTTTTCAGAAACCTTAGAAGCAGAAGCTGCAGGAGGGGAAGATAGCTTATGATTTTGAGCATTGGTATCACTCTTAGCTGTTTACCACAGAACACAAAGGATAAGGTAAAGACACAATCAACAAAAACTTTGGAAGTGAATATGCAGGCAGAAGGTACAAAGATGAGGGCCATATCTTATGGATTAAAAGCCTCACGAGTGATGAAAATTACCTGCAATTGAATTCTCATCTTCATCAAGTACTCTCGTTGCAATTTCATCAAAAAGATCCGAGGTAACCTAATCATGCAAACACATATTAGATTGGTAAGTAGGATAGCAAGTATAATAAATTTTCAACAGCAACTCTCACCTTTAAAAGAACTTCAGTCAAGACACGTTTTATTTCCTGATTGATGGCAGCAGTCCTAGCAACTTCTTCATCATCCTATAAATGAAAAAAGAGGGATTAACCTATTCAAAAAGAAAGTTGAGTATAAAAAAGAAAGTAATTTGTACAAGAAAAAACTGGGATACCTCATCTTCTTCTTCTTCAGTTGATCTTGATGAATCAATACTTTTGCTTTCAGCTTGATCAATCTTCCTAACAGATTTATCAACAAGTTCATCATCAATGGATTCACTTTCCTCTTTATGATGGTCTGTTCCAGAACTCATAATAGTGTCCTTCTTCTTAATTATTTCATCTCTCAGCCAATTAGGTACAGCAGCCTAACAAGGATTGGAACACTGTGAGCTGAGAAATCAATATGAAGAATCAACTAACAGATGTATAAACAGTGTCTAGTACCTTTTTAGGACGCTCGGAATTCATAGGAGTCCCATACATATCCCCATGAAATGCTGTAGCAGGATGAACTGAAGTGCTTGTACCCAATCCAATAGGAGACGAAAGTGATGAAACTGTTGAATGAAAACTTGGAACTGGAGCTCTCCCAGGCATTGGAGGAGGTTGTCCGGCAAGTGGAGGCATGTTTATTGTTGGATCAAACTGTAGAGCATTGTAGACATTAAGTGGGAAAAAAAAAAAAGCTCAGAGTGGTGATCTTTTGAAATTTAATAGCAAGAACCTGAGACGCAGATGGAAACGTTGGGGAAGCCGATGGAAAAGAGATGCTTGGTGGAGCTGGAGGTGTCCATGGCTGCAATGTTGAAACAGCTGTAACAGATCGCATGACTTTTGCAGGGTCAGCTGGATCAGGGTAACCAGCTAACATCATGGGATTATTATCATGATTGAACCTGGGTGTGAATTGTATTGGTTGATCACAAGAATCAACACTGACAGCAACTGATTGATTTCCATATGAGAACTGCTGTGAGTGGTCTGCTTTCATAGACTCACCCCTTGGTTGTTCAGTAGAAACTTGAACACCTGCCAAAGGATTTAGTCATCACCAGCTCTACGCACCAAGGAAGATGAATAACAAAATCATGGAGAGCACTACCCCCTTAATTGGAATTTTTTGAGCATATCAAATGCCTCATTTTAACTCTTCCGCGTTTTTAATTCACTGATGAATGTTTAGAGAAGTTTAATATATTTGAACTGAATCTTTAAGCTCACAATCCAGGAACTAAGGCTCCTAGTCAAGCATCCCCTTCTTCATCAAAAACAAATACAGCTTGTTTATCTCAAAAAAACTAGACATGCCTCCTTTCGTTGCAAAGTCAATCTATTGTTTTCCTTCTTAATTTTCCCATGTCAATCTCAATATCCTTGATACTCTTCCCGATAAAGCATGCCAAAGAACCAGAACTCAAGTAGAAAACTACTCTAATGAAGCAGCAGAAAGACAGCAAGAGCTAATCAAGCTTCTCATACAAAATGCAATTACATATAATTTTCACACATGGATAATATCACAGAAATTTAATAACACATCCATCTGCAAAGCAAAGGCCATATCAGTAGAGAAAATGAATTAGTTTCTAACTCACTTATTTCATGTACTAAGGAACTCATTAGTTTGACCATAAATTTTACTAATATACAAACTTGACTCCAATTAAATTAACACACACACAAAACACACTTATAATAACACATAAAAACAATTTCCAAGTAGCAGAAGAGTAACAGAATATTTTTTTTTTTCAAAAGCTCATGGTCCATATGAATCATTACCCGAAATAAAATATAAAAAAAACTAGAAGATACATTAACAAATAAAATGACTAGAAGGTATACACACTGGTGATTCAGAAACAAATAAAATCAATTGCTAAACAGCTGATGAGCAGGACAGGAATTTCTTTTTATGTACAAGCTCATATTCCATATGAATCATTACCTGGAATAGAAGAATACTTAGTAGGTACATAAACTGATAAACATAATAAAATAACTCAAAGGTACACACAGTTATGATTCATTAGCAAATAAAATCAAATTCCAAACAGCTGATGAGCAGAAGTGGAATTATTTTCTTTGTACAAGGTCATATTCCACATGACTCATCACTCGGAAAACAATTAACTAGTAGGTACAATAACAAAAAAAAAAAAAAAAAAAAAAAACTCGAAGAGCAACTAGAAGGTACACATACTTGTGATTCGTTAACAAAAAAATCAACTTCCAAATAGCTGATGAGCAGGACTGGAATTTTATCTATTTTTTTGTACAGTCTCATATTCCATATGAATTATTACCTGGAATAGAAGAATAACTAGAAGGTACCTCCTGCTTATGAACAGACGGATTCATGAAAGCATCTTGCTGAGGATATGTAGTGCCCGCCTCAGAAAATTTTCCATCCTTCCTAGGATAAGAGAAGTTCCCATCTGGAGCATAATAGGCATGTACTGAGCTTACAGCTGCAGGCTCTGGTTGGTGAACCGCATGTTGATTATCCAGAGATGCAGCTGGAGCAGGATAATTTTGATAGGTGGAAGAGTGGACATTTATCTGCTCGTTATCATGATAATGAGACTCAGGCGTTGGCATATACTGACTAGGATAGTGAGACTGCACAGATGGTTGCTGATTTTCCATTGCATTTTTCGCAGTTGCCCAGGCTCTTGCCTTGGCAGCCCAATCTTCTCCATTATTATGGGCTGTATCAAAAAAAAAAAAACATAAATACGAAGAGTTTTATAGCAGGGGATGGGACTGAAGCAAGGGGTTAAGTGGATGTGACCAAAACCAGCTGCTTATCTAATGATTGTTTCATATCAACATTTCCAGAAAAGCAAAAAAACACTATTGTAGTACTTATATTATTACAACTATTCGTATAAGTAACATGCCAAACTACTAGAAACTCAAGAAAAAAAAGAGAGAGAAACACCCATTTATACTTCCTATAAGTCTATAATTTGCTAGTTAATTCCTATAATTTGAAAAGGAGATAGACTGAAAACATAAAATCAAGTATCTTTTCCCTGTGTCTAAAACCTTAGCTTATTATTCATTTACATCATTTGTCACTTGACTTTGCCCAACTCTGAGTTGAACACAATCATATTTGAAACCTTCTTCAGTCCTGCTAAAGTATTCATACAGGACAGAAATCTTCTCATTTCCAGTACTCAGCCTTAAATTTTCCAACAAGTAATTGTATGAAAAAGCACACACTCAGACAGTATAAGAAAATTAAGTATAAGAGCAACATATAGAAAGAGCAGTATCTCATGTACCCTGGTGTTCCCATCCTGCATGTGGGGCCCAGTTTTGGTTTCCCCAATCCTGCATGCAAAACAGAAATGAGAAAACTTGGTCAACCAATTGTATTATTAGTAGCTGCTACTCAATTTTTAAGCTGAATTATCTTTAGATACAAACGAGTAAAGAGCAATACTTTTAAAGCATAGATATAGAGATTTATCAAAAGAAGAAACCTAAGATTGCATTCAGCTACAAATCAAATGCGCCCTCATCAAAACAATATCCATAAGGTGGAAGAAAGAACTTCCAGTTCACAAACAACATTATATACTGTATTTAGCAGCCAAAAAGGTGTCAATATTGTGTCGTAACTCATATCATTCCAACAATATCCATGATGCAAAAATCTGTCAGAAATTAACAAAAAACAAAAATCAAGACATTCGAGATGAAAACCTAGAATGAGAACAGTCGTAACAAAGCAGATCCCATCCCTCTAAAACTACCTTAGAAATTTGCCTAACAGAACTTGCAGTAATGCAATTAATGAATCACACCATAAAGTGAAATGAAAGCCCGCGATTAGAAAGCTACAATTGACTTGCAAAAAACAAGATATTTACAATTCACGAATGAAGTGAAAAAATATGATTACAGCAAAAAACGAACCTGACTTGAATTAGAATAGGGTGGAGGGGGAGGAATATAAGGGCGTTGGAGCGGAGGATACTGGTTAGGGTAAGGATGCGGAGGATAAGGAGGATTGGGATGGGAAGCATAAGGAAGGGGGGCGTGGTTGTGGTCGGAGGGAGGTTGAGGGAGCGGACCCCAGTGCGGCGGCGGCGGCGGAGGTGGCGGAGAAGGGGAGTGGGAAGGGTGGTAGTGAAATTGAGGGGAAAACCATGATGAAGCTTGGGGAGGGGGCGGAGGAGGCTGGGGGTGGTGGGGATCGGCCATGGACGAAGGAGGAAGAGGAGGTCTCATGCAATTGTGAGGTCCAGGGAAGGATTCCATGGCGGCTGATGAAATCGCTTCTTCTCTCTGTGTCGCTGGAGCTTCTCGCGTTTTGGGGTTTTTTCGCGTTGGTCACTCGAGACTCTGGAAACAGGGGCTTCAGGGGGACAGCCCGGTCACAACTCACACAAGTCAGCTCCAGGGTAAAAATTGTTAGCAAATACATCTATGGTCCCACTTTTAGCAACACGTATAAACGGGGGCTGTTCATTTGCGCGCGCACACCGAAAATTTTTAACCTACCATCACATACAATCTCATAAATATTAGTCCTAACATAAGCACACACAGATATGCGCGCGAAATGATATTTCACTTAAGGGTAAAACAAAGTTTAAGAAAATAACGGAGTTCTGGTAAGATTAGGCCGCACAACAAGGGCGCGCGCAAGCCCGTATCGCGTGCAACAAGGGCTCGAGCCTGTGCACAAGCCTGTCTCTCGCGCAATCTCGTCTCATGCCAGTTCAACAACACAATTTAGAAAAAATAGCCGTTGGATTGCCGCGAGCCCTTGTTGTGCGGTCCTCAAACGGTAAAAAAAGGGTCAAAATTTCCCCTATAAATACCAATTTCGATTCTCATTTTTGGCATACCTTCATTCCACATCATTACCTAAAAATATCGTTTGGAGAGGAAGAGACGTCATCGAGCGATTATCATCCCGACGAGGAGGAAGATTCGTCATCAAACGATTGTTTATAGACAAGGATGAGGAAGATGTACTGGGAGAAGACTACAGAACCGAATCCGATGCATCAAGCGAGCCAGAAAAGGTATTTTTCATAAAGATTTTTCTAAGTATAGTTAAAAATATGAATGTAGTATCTTGAAATTATAGTTTTAGGATAGTGTAATTTATAATATTTTATTTATACATTTTGAAATCATAGGTTGTCGGAATAGATTTTTCCATTACTTTCCGCTACGATGGCTTGTGGAATGACCGAAGAGAAATGCTTGATTGGGCTAGGAAAACTGCAGTTTCAAAGAATTTTTTCCTAGTCATAAAAAAACTCAAATCCAAATAGGGTCATACTCACTTGTGACCTAGTCGGTAGATATAGATGTGGCAAGAGGGTATTGCCCGGATCGGAAAATAGGAGCATTTATAAGCCACTTACCGATACTCCGACCAGGAAGTGTGGATGTCCGTTTGAATTGAATGGGGTACGAATAAAGGAAAAAATGGATGGATCTTAACTGTAAAATGTGGACAACACAATCATCGTCTCCCCACTAGTTTGGTAGCTCATCCATATGCGGGTCGATTGACAGTTGAGCAAAAGGAGTTTGTAAAACAGAAGTTCTTATATCTAGCCAGCCTGAAGATGGTACTTCAAGAGTTGAGGGCAAGGTACCCGGGAAATGTAAACTCAATTAGACAAATCTATAATATGAGGGAGAAGTTAATACTTGAGGATTGCGAAGAACTGACGGTGACACAATGGTCTTTAAAGTTCTTGAAAGACCGAGGATACATTGTCCATCCAAGACGGGTAAAGGGTTTTGATGCTATGAATGCCTTTTTTTTTGTCCACCCTACGAGTCTGTGCATGCTGAAGATGTTTCCTTATGTCGCCATTATGGACTCCACATACAAGACCAATAGGTACGTTATTTTGATATGTAATGGACTTGATTAGTATTTTTCCAATATAAATGTTTTAAATAACTTGTTTTGCTAGGTACGACATGCCTTTATTGAAGATGGTTGGCTTCACTTGCATCGGAAATACATTCAGCATTGGGTTTGCATTTATGTCAAACGAAGATGTCGCTAGTTATAGGTGGGTGTTAAGTCAATTGAAATTCGTGTACGACGAGCTTGGAGTCCATGTCAATGCCATCATGACAAATCGCGAGCAGACTCTAATCAAGGCGATAAGACAAGTTTTTGGGGATGGAGTACAACATTTGTTTTGTTGGGTGCACATCAGACACAAAATCCGGGCGTACGGCCTAAAGATGTTTGCATACTCTGAAAATCCACCGGAGTTGTCATGCGGGTTTGCAAACGCATGTTGGGTGCTATTTTCATCCACCAAAGAGGTGGCATTTGAAGAAATGTATGTAGAATTGAAGAGAAGATGGCGACCGACGCTTATTGCATACGTGGAGAAGGTGTGGCTTAATCCATAAAAGAAGAATATAGTTCGTGCTTGGACCGATCATACCCTCCACTTACAAACGAGAACCACCAATAGTCAATTTTATTTTTAGCATTTCAATTCATTTTGAATATTAGAAAGTATATTCGTTCAATGTTTACACTTTGACATGTGTTTTTTAGGGTCGAAAGTATGCATGCTATGTTGTAAAAGATATTGAATTCATCTTGAGGAGGCTTCAACACTGTGATACTAAGGATCCACATCCAGATGGAATCTCAAACCAATAGTTTGAGGACACCGATTGAGAGAACCAAAATAGAGAAACCAAAAAAATACAAAATGCTCAAACCAAAGTTCAGAGTGTTGTTTTGGCCTATATGCGACCATGTTTCAAGGCAATGTCTAGGTAAGTTGGTAGACATGTTTTATGAATTGGTTGTTGACTTGAGGAAGGGTACAGTCAAGGAGGAGTGTGATGACTACTTTTGGAGGGAATTTCATGGTCTTCCATGCAAGTATCGAGTTGCAGAAGCTGTCATCAGGAAATCTCCCATCATGTTGGACGAGATACATCCTTTTTGGCAACAATTGGAATGGGATGGCTTGGGCGATGATGATCAGCTTGCCCTTCTCTGCGTACACCTGAGCATCCAAGTCGTCACAAGGAACCAAATGGTGGCTAAACAAAGCAGAGGTGCCATGTCTAGAGACCAGCTGTTTCATATCACATCAACGTTCAACGATTCTGAGCATCTTGAAGAGACAAACCTTATTGAGCCGATCCCTTACGAGACGCTAGAAGGATCCAACAAGTATTCAGCCATCCGGGATAAAACACACCTTGAGCACGTGATGGATGAGCAACAAAGACGAAGAGACAACAATAGTCAGAGCAAAGCAAATACATCGACGCCATCCCGACCACGCGGACGACCTAGAGGTTCTAGGAATAAGAAGGGGACCGGAATTGATATGCCTCCGGTTGCGGACGCGTCTCCTAGCACCGCACCTCCTCCTGCCACCCGTGCATCTCCTAGCACCACTACCCCGGCTGATGGAAGCTACTGTGGCCCCCCGACAAGCGTCACCTTGCACGGGGTTAACTTTGGCATCAATAATGTGGACAGTTTTGTATTTCCATTCATTGATGATGCTAGAGACATGATGGGAGACGACCATTGTGGCTTTCGGTCCCTTGCTTGCATATTGGGAGGCCACAATCGGAGTATTACAATATTCGGTGGAAGCTTCCACGAGAATTGATGTAGAATAGAGATATTTATGACGTCTTGTTTCCTTGGGGCCTTACATCATTTGAAGAGTTCTTGGAGCAGATCGGCCATGTGGAATCTCCTTGCTCAGACAGATACTAGCTAGACATGCCGCTACACGCCATTGTCTTTTCCACTTTTTATGAAGTGGCACTTGTGTTCTTATCGAGGGATCGAGGCTCCTCCACTTGCTTACCATTGCGAATTTCAGGGAACAATCAAGGATATAGGATACCGCCACCAGTCGTTGCTATCGCCCCACGTTGGTCGACAGGACCACTTCGTACCGGTGAGAAATTTGTAATCACTTTTATAAAGTTGTTTGTTTTTGTATATCATTCTTGATTATATGTGACAAATAATTTTTTCAGGTATGGCTGATGGCCAACACGCCTATCCCCCCACCTCCTAGAGCATGGCATCAATTTCACCACCCCCATCGTCGACCACTGGCTACACCCTCTTACCCCGAGGATTGAACATTGGAAGACTTGTCAAAGGAACATCGGTCGGGATCTGGAGACATTTGCTTAGGACAGTCTTTTTAGGGGATATATGTACTTTATTCACATTTTATGTTTCATGTATTGTGTTCCCCGTTTTAGGGGATTTATGAACTTTTTTTTTCTCATGTTTCGATGTAAGGGGCCGGGTTTTCCCCTGTTTGAGGGCTACTAAACTCAATTTATCTTATTATTAATAAAAAAACCCTAGAGGGGACGAAGAGTATCGTCTCTTCTTCAACTGTATTAATTTGTAATGTTAAATTTTACATTTCTAAAATTCTAAAGCCTAAACCCAAAACCCTAAAACCCCAAAATCTTGATCGCGCAACCTAGATGCGCGGTTAGTGTTGGCGTGCAACCAGGGTTTTGGGGTTTTGGTGTTTTACGGTTGTAAGGTTTAGGGGTTTAACAAATCGCCTACATAATTTGGAATCATATACAGAATTCGCATAATCAAAAATAAATAACCACGTAAATCCGAAATCATCCTAAACATCCAAAATAAACAACCACGTAAATATCCAAAATCATATACATAATTCACAAAATCCGAAAACATACACATTAAGTAGTAATATCAAATCATATGTAAAATCCGAAATGAAATCATCTAAGGCTGACTTTCATGCGATGTCTCGCTGCCACTGTCGCACCCTTCCGCTGAATTCGGAAAGAGTCGGATTCGAGTGGGCATGGGTGGGGGAGGTAGTGCGTCAGAATCTAGGATCCTGAGCATATGTATGTGATGATGCAGCCACCGGATGATCCCGCGACAACTGAAGTAGCTAGCTCCAGGCATATCCCGTTGCGTGCTGCACCCTCTGCGCAAATAAAAGCGAATATAATTAGTCCATGTGCTAAAATAACAACTTAAACATACAACTAAAAAATAATAAGTTCTTATCATCCTATTAGAAATTTCAAGTATCGGATGACCGTCAGGAGAACGTGGCGTATCCTGGTGCGCTGAAGTCGGGTCCACGTACACGTGGGATCGGGCCCTAAACCATGCCAAGTAGCCCTCCTCCACCTGCCATGCTTACTCAACAAGTCGTACATCCAGCTCGATTAGGTGCTCCATACGACGTGCTGGTGGTCTGACGGATCATACCTAACCACGTATGCACGGTTGGCTATTCCTCGTTCTAGATCAAAAACAAAGGATAGAATGGTAGAGGGGGGATGGTTGCGACCAAACTACCATAGAGACTGATTTGGATGGTATTCCTCCTGGATGGTGCTATGGACCAGAATGCCCCTAAAGCGAGACCCTTGGTAAGTGCCATCAAATGGCATCTCAGCACCCCACGACATCCATTGTATTTGCAAAGCGGAAAACAAATCGTCAAACAACACTTTTTTACAACACCAAGTACATGTACGCCAGGTGGATATTGAAGATTTACCTCCTCTTCCCGAATCGTGTCTTCAACCTGTCGCATCGCCATCAGTCGATCAGTGTCTTGGTTGGGGGCTTGATCTCTAGTCTATCATGCGGATGCATGCTAATCGACTAACATGCCCATATCCAAGGTGATCCGACCCCGAGTGTGCTCGAAATAACTCTAGATCCATGTCTGAAACAATACGCATAAGATATTGAACTAAACCAAATTCGAAAAATGAAATATAAATTCTAAAGCACGTACCCTTAGAATAAGAGCGCAACTTGCACATCCCGCTGCCAAGGCGTGCGACGTCATCCCGAGCTCACGATATAGGCCCGCTAATAAACACGCACCCCACGCGTATCTACCTGTCATGTCGTGGTCAAATAGGAACTCCAATATCCACGTCTTGATACTGGTCACAAACTTGTCGACAAAACACATCATCCCGAGAAAGTACTAGAGAAACACAATGGCAATGGTCTCGGGGGTGCGGCCCGGACCCCGGTCAACATCTCCCTAAGAATAGATGTGACCACTCTCGACGGGGCCCATGTCTTCCACACATGTGCAGTTTGTGGCTCGAGGTCCAGCATATCCGACATACGATCTTGGGTCGCCTCAGGAGTCATCGGGGGTATAAGAGGATCTCCATTGATAGGCACCCCGAAAATTCGGTGCATATCATGGAGGGTAATGATGATCTCGCCCCACGAAAAGTGGAAGGTGTTGGTCTCGGGATATCAACGCTCCAAAAATGCAGAAATGAGAATGTGGTCCGTCGCACCATAAACTAGGCCAACCAACCCGGTGAGACCGCTCCGTTGGGCGAGGCCCCACTAAGAATCGGGCCCTCCATGCAAATATTGTCGGAACTCGTCTAGAGGTTTCAGGTTACCTGACCATACTCTAACGACCTTAAGCCGCTAAAAGGGGAAATAAATGTTAGTTAGAAAATCTAAATATTGATTTGGAAAAAAAATATTCGTAGTTTAGAAAAGTTCACGTACAGTATGGTTGCTCCAGATCTTGCGGGCCACATGTGTGGAATACGTCGTTAGGACGCTGACGTCTATAGGACCTCCCGGCTCGCCCTCAGCTAGAGAAGGGACCTTAGGAGCGGCTCCAATTGGAAGGGGGGGGGGTCCAGCTAGTGCAGGGGAGGGCGGTTCCAGTTGGTGTAGGGGGAGGGGCGGGTCCAGCTGGTGTAGGGGGAGGGGCGTGTCCAGTTGGAGCGGGAGGAGAAGGAGATGGAACAGTGGATGTAAGTGGAGGAGTTGGGGATACCACCATGGATGTTATAGGATCGGTCAAAGAAGTATCTATATGTAGAGGACTGAAAAGACCGGTGGCAGGCCATGGGTCGAGGGGGGAGGCACAATAGTGATGGTGGGCTCAGATATATGGTAATCCTCAATCAACAAATCTTCCACAGTACCCACAGGAGCATCAAAGTGTATGTCCTGCTCCGTCAAAAACTAATCGTCCTCTACAACGTCATCTGGTAAGTCATCCTAAAGTAGCTCGTCCGTAAAATCCACCTCCATCTCAGCGCAGGGGTCTATATCCTGGTCCGGGGCCTCCGTCAACTCAAAATCATCATCCATCTGTTGTTGCTTAGTAGGTGGCACCCCGACAAATACAACACGTACAATCTCGAAGGTTGTAATCTTAGGCGCCGTCTTTTTCCTCTTCTTCTCGAGGAGGACGACACTGAAGCTAGTGTGTAAGTCCTTAGGCGACAAGTTAAAATTAAATTAGTGGTTTTGTTACCAATTAATCTTTTTTATTTTTTTACTTTTATTGGATTCAAATTACGAATTCAACCTACGACTATGAGTTCAAATAATGAATTCGTCGTTATAGTCGGAATTCAAATTTTGAATTGAAATTTCAATATCTCATTACTAATTTTATTTCAATTTTAATTATGTTTGTATAGACCTGTCAAAAACTGACCGAACCCACTAACCCGACCCGACCCACCCAATAATTTTAGGGTTAAGACCCGAAAATTTGAACCCGAAACCCGAAATAAACCGAACCCGATAGAACCTGAACCCGTTGGGTTGAAACTCGAAACCCGTGGGGTTGACCGATTTAGCATATTTATAAAAATTTATTTTGAAACTTATAATATATTTTATTATTAAAATAAATGAAAATAATATATTATAATTAAATTTATTATTTAATTAAAAATTGATTTTAATAATCATAAGAAAAAGGATATTTTAGACCCGTTGGTCAACCCGACCCGACCGAAAACCCGCTACAACCCGACCCGATTGACCCGTGACCCATAACGACCCGGAATCCGATTTAGCCCGAACCCTAAATGATCGAACCCCCCCAACCCGACCCGATTGACAAGTGTATGTTTGTATGTTAATATTTTTTTAATTTCATTTGAATTTTAAATTGAATTTATTTATTACAAATTCGTAACATAAATAATAACTCAAAATCAAAATATGACTCTAAATAATACAACTAAATTGAATAAAACAACTAAAAATCTAAATATAACTTTACGAAATTGAATATCTAACTCAAACAACTAAACGAAATTGAATAACTAAATTACATATTCATTACGAAATTGTATATTAAACAAATTTGAATACAAAAAAATTAGTTTGAAAAGAACATATCGTAGCCGTAAATGTCGCTCGAGTGCGGATCAGGGTACGAACTAGAGGAGGAGGATCCACGGAGGTCGTCGGAGCATCCGATGTCGTTGGAGCCGCCTCCGTCAAGCGCTCTGCTGCTATACGAAATTTTGCCTAATCGGATCTCCCTGATGCCTTTTCCTCCCGGATCTTTCTAGAGCGTCGGTGGTGAGGCCATTTGGTGGTGTGGCGGCCAGATCGGCTTCGGCGGGCCTTCCCCGTGCCACGCCGGTAATTACGGGTGGTGGTGTGGCCGAAGCTCTTGCAGCCGCGCAGGTAATGGCGGGTGGTGGTGCGGCCGAAGCTCCCGGAGCCGCTTGCAGACTGGATTCTGACGCTTGGGAAGCCGACGGTTGGGAAGTCGATGACGTAGGTGAACTGGCGGTGTCCATTTGCCGGGATTGGGTAATTTTTTTTGGTTCGAATCTTTGTCTCGCGCGAGCTTTTATTTCACACAGAAGAGGAAGAAGAAGAAGGAGGAGGAAGAAGCGATGGAGTCGGCGGCCGCTTCTAAATAGTCGTGCAACAAGGTTGCGCGCGAGGCCTTGTTGTGTGGCTCTTTCCTTCCCCCCGAATCGCATTTCCACTTTTGCCCTTCTGCGCATCCTTGTCTCGCGTGAACGCTAGTTTTTGGTAAATTCTGTGCGCTTATGAAAAAAATGAGTGTGTATGTTTGTGTGAACAAGTTCATTTAAAGTCCTTTAAGGGTCATTTGGTATGGATATTTCATATAGGTATCGATATGAGATATCGATACCAAAAGAACTTTCTTTATCCATTAGAAGGCATTTGTTCTTATATTTTTCCCGAGTCTAGATTTCGAGTTGCATCTTGCAAGAAAAAAGGTGTGATATCGACGATTTCATTTGCATCCTATCGACCTTAGGCTTTCTCAAAGGGGGCTCTTAGGCTTTCAATCGAGCATTGCTCGTTTTGAAGGAACCCAAAATGGAAGAACCATCTAGAATGGTGTTCAAAATGAGGATTTTTAGGTGTGATTATATGATCTTGCCGTTATTGCTGTGGAAGGGGATATGTCTATGTTTATCGAAAGTAATTTGGGAGGGCTAGTTGAGATTGATGAGTGAGAGTTTCTCATTAGGGGTAGGTTTCTTAGAATTAGGGTTCCATTGGATTTGAAGAAATTGTTGCACCGTGGGGTTATGGTGCTATGCGACATGTAATGGCATATGGAATTGGATTGCAAGGACAAGGATGCCTAAACATACCAAAATGAATCCGTGGATTGGTTGCAGGCTTCTCCGTTGAAGAGGGTTTTCGAGCAGGAGGCAGCGGAGAGTGCCAAGGAGAGGGAGATTCAAAAGAGGTTTCAAGTTGTTCGTGATGAAGAGATGGAGGACAATGAGGGGTCTAATTCCAAGGGGGGTGCTAGAAAATCCCTTCTAGAATTCCTTGATGGCATTAATAAAGGGTAAGATACTAAAGATTAGACATGTCAAAACTTGACATGACCCGAAAAACCGACCCGACCCGCCCGAAGTTTTTTGGGTTGAAACCCGACCCGAAAATCAATGGGTCAAGAGTAACCCGAACTCGATTGACTTGGAAAAAATTGGGTTGGGTTGACCTGACCAACCTGATAAAGTATTATTTTGATTAAAATTAAATATTTTATTATAAATTTTGTATAAAATTATTATTTTATTATTATTAAATAATATTTAATATAATATAATATTAACTATTTTAATAAACATAAAAATAAAGATTAAAAAATTGACGATCGTGACCCATTGGATCAACCCGAACCCGTAACAACCCGGTCCATGTGAACCCTTGAATTTAACGACCCGAGAACCGTTTTGACCCGAACTCGATTGACCCAAACCCGAACCTGACCCAACCAACCCATTTGATAGGTCTACTAAGGATAGTCATTGATCAAATGAGAATTCGGCCCAAATCAATGAGGTTTTGTTTGTTAGTACCATAAAATCCACGAGTAGTCTTCAAAGGAAGGGGCTAAAGTAAGATGTTGATGATTGAGGATGCTAATGGAGCCATGCAAAGTTTGGGAGTTTTTGGGAAAGCGGTGTTGTGAGAGGAATGTGTAGAGAGAGTGGAGTCAAAGGTGGATAAAACACAAGGGGGCAAAAAGAAGGTGAATAAGGAAAGTGGAGTGGGGACACAGAAAAGTGAGTTACATGGGGGCAATGCTCCTCCAAGAGGGGCACATTGGATCCATGTAGTGATAGAGTTCTAAAAAATGAAAAAGGGCAATGAGAGAGGGTGGGGGTTTGGGAGAGGGAGATATCACAAGAAAAAAATTTAGAGGATGGAGGGGATGTCATGGATCATGATGCAATGGAATATAGGGAAAAAAGGAGGAGAGTTATGATTGCTTCGCAAGGCATTGAGAGATCGGCGGGGAAGGATGGTATCCTTCCTTGTTGTAAGTCATGAATCTTTAAGTTACAATTGTCGGGGATTGGGGAAGGCCCATGCAATTGAGCACTTCACTAAGCTTGTGAGGATAGTGTCCCCAAAAATTGTGTTTCTTATGGAGAAAAAATATGATCGTATGAAGATGGAAGGTAATAAAAGAAAGTTGGGTTTTGAATTTTATTTCACTGTGGATTTTTTGGAAGGTCGGGAGCTCTTTGTCTTATGTAGGAAGAGAAGGTGGATTAGATCATTGTTTCGTATACTTTACATAATGTTGACGCTCAGGTAAGTTTAAGTAGAAATGGTGTAATTTAGAGATTAACATGATGCTATGGATGGTCGAGACTGGAGGACATGCTTGTAATATATGTGATTTTTAAGTAATATTAATCCGATATTAGTAAGTCTTAATAGGAGTTAAGATGTATACTTAAGCAATAACTTTTCTTTAACGAAATGAAACCTATAAATGTACAAATTATTTAGTGGAAATAAAATTTTCAGGTGGGCCGGGGAATAAAAAATTAGCATGTCGTTTTTATATTTTACCCATTTTATTTCTACTGGGCTAAATTATCATTTTTTCCTAATGGGGCCTTTTAGCCTAACATCTATTTTGTTCTCTTCTTCTTCCAAATGGGCAAAAAAGACCAACTTAACTCTCCTTCTTCTCCTCACGTGCGACCCACACGTGAAGCTAGAAGCTTCCTTCTCCTCCTCTATTTGGCACCCTTGCCATATTTCCTTGGAGTAAGTGCCAAGTGTTGTTCGTGTTAGAAGATAGAGTTTTGATGGTTCCAGAGTCAGCGACTCCGAGTTTGCAAGTCGAGTCGGCGACTTGGCGAAGTCACTAACATGACCAGCTGGCAAAGTAATCTATTTAAGAAAGGAACACACAACGTGTGTGCGTGTATTTGGAGACAGCTGAGCCGTTCTATTTTAGGAGAAGATCATCATAAAAGAGTGCTAAAATCAAGATAAAGACGATTTGATTCTCCTAGAATATTCCATTGTATGCGTTAATGTATATTTGGAAAGATATGTAAAGATTGAGTGTGTGTCACTTCCCTAATCGAATGGGATTTGATACACACGAGATCTCTCTTGCCTTAGCTTAAATACTCTCGTGTTTAGGGTAGTGGTAAGTCTCTTGAGCGTTATTTTACATTTTGTGTAAGAAAGAAAAGAGTGAACTTGTGCGTGAGATTCGTACAAGTGGTATGTCGAGTGTTCTTAGGTATAGCGTGAGATTGAGAGTGTGAGTGCAAAGGTAGAGCGTGGTTCAAGGGTGTGGGATTCATTCTTGTATACGAGAGAGCTTTGTAAACACTCAAGAAATCAATAGAGCGAGTCTAAGGACTCTTGAAATCCGACCAAGTGAGAAGCTTGGAAGGGAGTGGCTTTTCTCCAAGTAAACTAGTTGGTTTACGAGGAGTTTCCACTATACATTGCTTGTCATTGACAGTTTGTAACGTTTTTTTTTCTTGTTTGATTATTCCGCTGCTTTATTACTCAAAGTCGACAACTTCGCAGTAGTCGCCGACTCGTTTAAGTACTAACAATCCTACAGTTGGTATCAGAGCTCGGCTCTAGATTGCGTTTTTATTACTTTTATTGCAGGAAAATGACGACCACCAACACTTTTGTGAATGACTCTTTCTAGAAGACTCCAATCCTCAAGGTTGGAGAGTATAACTGGTGGGTTGAACAAATGAAGACCCACATCTGCTCGCTTGATGGTCAGCTATGGAAGGTAATTGAACTGGGTCCAGAAACCTTTCTTGGAAAGGATGGAAAGACAGAATAGACCACAGCTGAGTACGATGACGTTGATTTCAAGAAGCTTGAAAAGAATGCTAGAGCAAAGAAGGTGCTCCATCATGCTCTCACTGACGGTGACCTCAAGAAGGTGATCAGATACACGACGACAAAAGAAATCTGGGATGCTCTTAAAAGACTTCATCAAAGCAATGATGATGTAAAGAAGGACAAGATCATAAGTCTCAAAGCAGAATATGACAACATCTTTCAAGGAAAAGGAGAATCTCTTCGTGATTATCACTCCAGATTTCAAATGCTCGTGAATCAATTGGAGTTTCTTGGTGAGAAGATTCCTCAATGGAAACAAACCAACAAACTGATCTCAGGATTGAACAAGAGTTGGAACAATATCGCTTCGTCTCTACTCACTCAAAAGGAAACCAAGTCGCTGACCTTGGAAGATCTTGTTGGACAACTTACCATGTATGGAGGCATTCAGCAGAGAAGAGTTGAGAGGCTTGACTCAGAGAAAGTCAAGAACATTGCTCTTAAAGTTGAAAGAGCTTTTGACTTGGCTCAGGGAGACGACGACACTGAAGGAATATATGAGCATGTTTCTCTAATCTCTAAGGCTATGAAGAGACTGTGGAATCGCAACAAAGCTCCTATCAAGGCTCCAGAGTCAAGAAAAGAAGGGAAGGATATGATGGATGTCATCTGTTATCAATGTCAGGCTAGAGGACACTTTGCCAAGCATTGTCCAAAAAGGAAAAGTGGAGAGGCTGGTAAAGGAATGATGGCAACTTGGGATATGTCTGATGATGATGATGAAGTGGCGCCGGCAAGAGGAAACTGTTGCATGGCCATTGAAGAAAAATCGTCCCAAGAGGTAAATGACTCTGAACTTTCTTCTCTTTTGGCTAGAAAATCTAGAGAACAGTTGGTTGCTATCATCGAAAAGCTTGGAACTCAGGTCACTAAGTTAAGAGAAAAATTGGAAGATAATGAAGAAACAATCTCCAATCTTTTTGATGATAACAAACTCTGGTCCTCTAAGGCTATTGAATTAGAAAAGATTTCATCTCCTAAGTCAATGACTTATGAGTCCTGCTCAGACTCAAAGAACCAAGTCGTCGACTTGCAAAAACAAATTGATGACTTGGAAAAACAAGTCACTGACTTAGAAGATGAAAGGCTTATGCTTAGGCTCGATCATGCTAAGCTATCCAAAGAACTTGAAGATCAAAAAGTTGATGACGAGACTAAAAGAAAAAGATAGCTAGATGAGTTTGTTGTTGAAAAGGCTCAAGAGGTCATAAATGACTATAAAAAGAAATTTGTAAAGGAGATTGATAGGTCTGGGATTGGATATGCTAGTGCACCCAATACTCAGGGTTCCAAACATGCTTCCTCTTTGTCTAAAGGTAAAGCCCCTATGGGTAGTGATAATGCAAGTTGTTCTACTCATATGGTGGCCAAGCAAGACAAAGGGAAGCAACAGTGGTTACTTGATCAAAAGGTGCACAAAATATGGCAAAAACAAACTCAGAACTCGGCTCCCTCACAAATTGACTTTCAATATCGCATCAACAACAAACCCATCTATCCGGGCTACAACAAGTATGTTGCCCTAAAGTCTCACATGACATGTTGGTATTGTGGCAAGCCTGGTCATTACCAACATGATTGTCACAAAAAGGCAAGAGATGATGAAAATGCAAGGTCACTGACTCTGAATGATAGTCCTGGTAGGTCCCTTGTCACTGACTGTCCTCCAGGATCTGTGTGTGCTAATTGTGACAAGTGTTGCCCTAGAAGCTACTATGTTGCCAAACCCAGAGGATTTAGACAACTCTGGGTTCGTAAGAACTAATTCTTTCAATGCAGCTTGAAGTGGGTGACAAGGAGCTCTGGTTTATTGATAGTGCGTGCTCAACTCATATGTCGGAAAACCCCAGGGATTTCATCTCACTTCAAGAGTACAAGGGAGGTAAGATTACCTTCGACAACAACAGTAAAGGTGGTATTTCTGGTATTGGTACGATAAGATTTTTAGATAAGTTAACCATAGATAATGTGAATTTAGTTGATAATCTCAGTTTTAAACTTTTAAGCGTGTCTCAAACTTGTGCTAATGGAAAAATCAAGTTTTCTTTCATAAGAAGGGTTGTCAGATACAAGAAATTGACTCAAGGAAGATTCTTCTGAAGGGGAAATGTGAGAACAATCTTTACAAAGTGGATCTCTGTTTCAAACCTGAGGAAAAACTATGTCTTAGAACAGTTGCAGATGTCGGCGACCTCTGGAACAAAAGATTTGGTCATGCAAGCTTTCAACTCCTTGACAAACTTCATAAGCAAGAGATGGTTAGAGGACTACTCAAGATTGATCCGAACAAGCATGAAGTTTGTGAGACTTGTGTGAGAGTGAAGCAAGTGAAGTCATCCTTCAAATCCAAGAAGGAGGTAAGTACCACTAAACCCTTAGAGTTGATTCATATAGATTTATGTGGTCCCATGAGAATCCAAAGTCGTGGAGGAAATAACTTTATTTTTGTCATTGTTGATGACTTTTCATGGTATACTTCGACAATTTTTCTGTCTTCTAAGGAAAAGGTCTTTGAAGAATTTGAAGCATTGGTGAAGGTTGTTGAGAAAAAGCTTGGAGTTGCTCTTGTATCTATCAGGTCGGATCATGGAACAGAATTTGACAAATATGAGTTTCTGGTCTTCTGCAAGAAAAAGGGCATAAGTCACAACTTCTCAACGCCAAGAATTCCTCAACAAAATGGGGTGGTCGAGAGGAAAAACCGTGCTTTGGAGAACATGTCGCGAACTATGCTTATCTCAAGTGGTCTTCCAAGGAATTTCTGGGGTGAAGCCATCAATGCATCTTGCTATGTGATGAATCGAGCCATGCTTTGTCCACTTTTTGGAAAAACTCCTTATGAACTGCTTAGATGATTGAAGCCCAGTGTCACCCACTTACGCACCTTTGGTTGCAAGTGCTGCATTCATAATAATGACAAGGATAGCTTGGGGAAATTCAATCCAAGGAGTGATGTTGGCACTTTTGTAGGTTACTCTCCTCATAATAAAGCCTACAAAGTGTTCAACAAAAGGACGAGGAAAATTGAGGAAAGTGTGCATGTTGTGTTCGATGAGAACACGCACGATGGGAGGCTCGATGATTGAGGATCTTGATGATGGTGATCAAGGATATTATCTGGTTCAAGAGGATCTCCTTCCAACTGGTACAACAGAAAAAGAATCAGTAGTGAGTGACAATGCTGGTGTCGCCGACTCAGATAGTACAGGGGGAAGTAATCGAGGTCAAAGTTCAGGTGACAATGAGTCCGAAAATGAGGAAACACCTGAAAGAAGCCCAAGTCTGGAAGATTCTGATGAAGAGTCAAGAAGAACACCACTGACTCAAGTCGGCGACTTGACAGAATTACAGATCAAGAATTATCAACAGAAAAGTGCTCATCCTGTCACCAACATCCTCACTGATTTTTCAAAGGTTGTGCAAACTAGGTCTTCACTGAACAATTTCTTTGCCTTCAATGCTTTTATATCAATGTTGGAGCCTAAAAATGTTGATCAAGCATTGAAAGATTCAGACTGGGTCAGTGTCATGCAAGAAGAGGTTCATCAGTTTGAAAGAAACAAGGTTTGGCACTTGGTCCCAAGGCCAAAGGGAAGATCTGTCATTGGAACACGCTGGGTGTTCAGAAATAAGTTGGATGATGAAGGAAATATGGTCAGAAACAAGGCAAGGTTGGTAGTTAAGGGATACAATCAACAGTAAGGCATTGACTATGATGAGACGATTGCTCTAGTGGCTCGTTTTGAGGCTATTCGATTGATCATTGCCTATTCTGCATATCATGGATTCAAGCTACAACAAATGGATGTCAAGACTGCACTCTTAAATGGATATCTAAAAGAAGAAGTGTATGTTGAACAGACTCCGGGTTTTGAAGATGTCGCCCACCCGGATCATGTCTATAAACTGGACAAAGCTCTTTATGGATTAAAGCAAGCCCCGCGTGCTTGGTATGATCATTTGTCTCAGTTCTTAATTCAACATGGATATGTTCGAGGAGAAGTTGACAAGATGCTATTCTTGTTGAAAGAAGGAAGTCACACACTAGTTGTTCAGGTCTACGTCGATGACATCATCTTTGGTTCAACAAATGATAAGTTAGTAAAGAAGTTCGCTGTCCTCATGTCTAGTGATTTTAAATGAGCATGGTCGGTGAGCTCAAGTTCTTTTTAGGACTTCAAGTTGTGCAAAGTGAGGATGGCACCCGAGTTCATCAACAAAAGTATCTCAGAGAATGTGTTAAAAAGTTTGATCTTGAAAATACCAAACCTTTTGATAATCCCATGTCGCCGACTACCTCACTTGGAAAAGATGACGAGGATCCAGAAGTCAATGCTACTATGTACATGGTTATGATTGGATCATTGCTTTATCTGATTGCAAGCAGACCTGATATTGTGTTTGGAGTATGTCTATGTGCTAGATTTCAAGCTGATCCAAGAGAGTCCCACTTGAAAGTTGTTAAAAGAATCATTCGCTATCTTAAGGGGACTGTGATGCGACCCCGTCTTTGGATGCTAACCAAGAAGACGACGCCTTCACCATGCGCTCAGATGGACCGGTCACTCGTGCCCGGGCTCGTGCCATCGAGACCGCGACGCAGTCCTTGGTGTCACGCATATCCGCGGGCCATGGCGCGCCCTTCTCCGCGCCGGCGCACACCACCGTATGCGTCCTTAGCCTCGGAGAACCTCGAGACGAGTCCTTGACACCATCCACCTCGGACCCGCCCCTCGCACCAGACCCCGGACCCGCGTCTCCCACCAGCGGCACCACTTGAGGTTCTCGCCAGCCTCAGCCTTCGTCATCGTTTCGACACCCGTGCCAATGCTTGCGACATCGTGCCAGGGTCTCGCCGCGCTGCGTCGCGCCTTGCGATGGCCATGTCATGACACTTCCGTGTCGATGGCGAACGACATATCATTTTTATGCCTATTTTAGCATGTTTTCTACTATTAGACACTTCTACTTATGGTTTTGCATTATTGGAAGGTCCTTCTTGGGCCTTGCGCCAATGGGCCTTGCTTGCATGCAAGCCTTAGGCGCGTGCTAGCTTCTTTTAGGGTTTCTTTTGTGCCGCACCTATATAAGGTGTTATGTTCTTGTTTTTCAGTTTCTTACGCACACTTTGGTTAATTTATTAGTTGAGGGATTCTCCTAGACTTTAACCTAGTGCTTGCGCCGTCACTGTTGCTCTTAAACATTCATTCCAATTACTTGTGTTCCTATTCGATCGTTCATTTTGGACCAATCCAATGTTGGTTCAAGTCTTCCGCTAGCCATTTGAGACCCAATACTCTTGCCATGCAAAGATCCGTCGCGTCCTTCAAACAAGGTCGCATCAACTGGCATTAGAGCCAAAGGTTTGAGTAAGTCTCGCTACACCCTCTCTTGTTCAATTCACACGATCCATCCATTTCTTCAAACCCTAGATCCATCCATCCTCTTAACCGCCACTTAGGGTACCAATTTTTTTTTCTTGCTTGCATAAAATTGTTAAAAAAAATCCCCTACAATTGACCTAGACCTACTCGACTTAGTCATTTGATTTTGGTGAAATTACTACTTTGTCTTGCTAGTCGCATGCACTTAGGGTTTTGTTTGCCGATTTCTAGCTTGTTTAATTCGAGCATGTCTTGTGTTGATCTCAATATTATCTTGTTACCATATCTCTAAAGGATAAAATCCTAGAGATTGTTCGGTTATTAAAAAAAGAATCTCGGAATATCACAAACCAAAATAAGGTAAGATATCTCCGATTTATTTTTAAAAAAAATAAATCTTGGAAGAGCACAAGACAAGATAAGGCAAGATCTTTCCATTCTCTCTCCAATCTTTGATTTTCGGCAACCAACCCTACACGCCGATTGCTTGTTTCTTTTCCTTCCTTTCTCGGTCTAACATTGCTTTTCGTGTTTTGTTTTAGCTTACATTGTTTTTTTTAATCCTTATTTCTCTTGCTTGAGTCGAGGGACATTAAGCCTAGCCCGTCCTTGCTTGTTCGTGTGGTTGAACATTAAAGGTAGGCCGACTTAAGCAAACTCTAAACTCTTGGCCGTTGCTTGTGAACTCCTTACTTGTGCGATGACTGGTGTGACAATAGGTACGGTGTCCGAATCGGGTAACGAGGATAACCGGAACAGCGGCCCTCCACCGACGCAACAGCACCACCACCAACAACAACACTTGGCACCGGAGGTTGTGGCGGGTCGGATTACGGAACTTGAATGCCTCTTGGCCAAGAGTCAAACGCAATCCAAACGCACCGTGCCACAGGCGCAGGGTCTTGCATCGGAGGTTCACGGCAACCCGGGCGTGTCCGCGGACAACGTCGCGCACGCGCGTGCCAAAGGCAAAGGACATGCTCAGCCGTCTTCGCAATATGGCACCATGCACCACATGGAATCCATCAAAGAAAGTTGTCGGTTTGATTGATATGATGGTGGTCCTTGGACCGCGGATCGCCATCAATTGGCGCGAGATTATAGGGACACCGAAGTGTATGACGTTTATTCTGATGAGGAGTATGACTCCGAGGAATATCGACGTCAACACGCTAGTGGTGGCCATAAAAAGAAACAAAAGAACAAGTTGTCGGCTGTTGTGTACGAAACCCCAAAGCGGAAGCATGGGGCCAAATACTACGACGCCGACGACTACAAAGGTTAAGATTATTTGGACCATCAAAGTACTCGTGGTCCCTATTCTGAATTTGAGAACCATTACGATGAGTTCAATGATTATTCTGAAGAAACTAGTTATGATAATCCGCAAGTACAAGATCCCGAGGAGCTTGACAAACGGTCATCCGATTGGATTCCACCGCCTCACTTAGCCAAAAATCGGAAGGAGTACGAGCGTTCCTATGGCACGGCTCGCAAGTCTGGACATCGCCAAAGGCGTGATAGCGATCGAGAGGACCGGCGCCCTCGGCGCTCCGATGATGGCGACGATCTGGATGATGGTGACGATGGGTACGATCGTGGGTCGCCCCGCGATCGGCGCCCACGGCGCGCCAACTCCCATCGGTACCGAAGCCCCGCCGAGACAACGATAGGCGTGACGCCTGGGATCCAGGCATCACAAGACGCGACATCAAGGTAAAATTTGAGCCTTTTTATGGTACTTATGACCCTGATGCTTTTATTGAATGGTTGCAGGGAACCGAGCACACGCTCCGTCATTTGGGATACGAGGATGATGAAAAAGTCAAAGTTGTTACCTTACATTTTCATGGGGCCGCTCGAACCTGGTGGAACCACTTTGAGTCCAAAAGGATTCGAAGAGGAAAGCCCCTCATTCGAGAATGGCATAAATTGGTTTACATTTTGAAGAAACGATATATTCCGTCGGACTACAAGGATAAAATGCACATTGAGATTTATGCGCATCAAACAAGGAGCCATGACTTCGGAGGAATACTTTGCCAAGCTCGAAGACATGTTTTTCAAGGCTGGCATGAGTGTTTCGCCTTCGGTCACGAGGACTCGGTTTTTATCGAGTCTACGGCAATCCATCCAAGACAAGTTGGAGATTTTGCCCATTAAGGATCTCAATTCCCTTGTGCACACGACGATGCAATTGCATAAGCAAGAGATGCGTGCCAAGCCATCTTGGCCAAATTCAAGGTACTCCTCTACTTCTAGTCCTTCGAATTTTAGTACTAACCGTTTGCCTTCTTTCGTGCCAAATGCTAACACAGGTTCCGTAGCCAAGGCCGTGGCCACGCCAACGGCACAAGCCGCGCTGAGAGATCGCATCGCAACGCCGAGTGCCGAGAGGGCTCTTGACATGGCATGCTACAAGTGCGGTGGCCGTGGCCATATGATGCGCAATTGTCCGAACCAAAAGAAGGTTTTGTTCATGGCTCAAGGTGAACCATATGGAAGCCAAGATGAGGAATAAGACGTCACACACTTAGAAGATGGTCCCGAATTACAATGTGATCCATCGGACGACCTCGGCGTTTCAAAACTACAATTGGTCACACGCCGTGCTCTAAGCATGCGGGAGGCACCTAAAACTGATCAACGGGAGCAATTGTTCCACACCCGTTGTTTAGTTAATAACGTGTCTCTTAGCATGATTAGCGACTCGGGAAGTTGTGCCAATTTTCTATAAAAGAAGGTTGTTTATCATTTCAAGTTACCAACCACGCCGCACCCACATCCATTCAAACTTCAATGGATATCAAATGACGGCGGCGACTGGGTCAAAATGCAAGTAATTTTCCCCTTTTCCATTGGTGCTTATAAGGATTCGATTTTACGTGACGTAACGCCTATGGACGCCACACATCTCTTGTTGGGCCGCCCATGGCAATACGATCGTCGCGTGCTTCACAACGGGTTTTTGAACACTTACATGTTCAACTTCCATGGGAAGCGCGTGACTCTCTTACCTATGTCACCTAGTGAAGCATTATAGGACGAAGCCGAACGGCAACGCCAGAAATCTAGCGACACGAGCACCACCGCATCGAGCGTTCCCTCTTCGGTGCCGCAAGCTAAGGTTTTGGAAGCCAGCGACGTTCCCACCACCACTTCCCCTCATTCTGTTCCAAATGTGGTTAGGAACGTGAAGCACCGATAAATTCCAGAATCTAGCCCAGAGAACTTGTCGCGTGGCACCGATGCCGCGCCGAGATACGCTGAATTGTCAAAAAAGGGACTCCAACAGTTTTCTGACACTTTTGTGGCTGTTTCTGGGGGGGATCCTATTAATATAGGGTTTCCAATAGATCCAACACAAAAAATCCAAGCAAGCCGCATTTGAGTCGTGGACCGCCGACACCATCTCCTAGCGTCGCACCGCACGCCGTCGGGTAACGAAAATTTGGATTCCAGGAGCTACAGGACGAATTTATAGGCATTTCCAAGGGCATTCCTCCTCAAAATCCAAGGGCTACCACTCCACCAAAAATGGCCCCCGACGTCACTAAGTCACTTCAGGGGAGTCATATTTGTTTTATTTTATGTTCCTTACTTTCTATTACTCAATCTCTAGATCATAAGCTTCCTCCTTCTATTGTGTCTCTTTTGAAGGAATTTGAAGATGTCATGCTGGAGGGGTTGCCACCGATCCGAGGGATTGAGCATAAGATCGACTTCATGCCGGGAGCTTCATTGCCGAACAGGTCTGCGTACAGGGCTTCTCCAAAGGAAACTCAAGAGTTACAACGCCAAGTCCAAGAGCATTTGGACAAAGGTTTTGTTCGAGAATCGCTTAGCCCGTGTGCCGTGCCTGTGATCCTAGTGCCAAAGAAGGATGGTTCGTGGCGGATGTGTGTAGACTGTCGAAGCATTAATCAAATCACGGTCAAGTATCGGCACCTGATCCCACACTTGGATGACATGCTCGATGAGCTCCACAGTGCCGCCTTATTTTCCAAGATAGATCTACGAAGTGGCTACCATCAAATCCGTATGCATGAAGGAGATGAATGGAAGACCGCATTCAAAACCAAACATGGTTTGTACGAATGGCTTGTCATGCCTTTTGGCTTGACAAACGCCCCTAGTACTTTTATGCGGTTAATGAATTTTGATTTTCGCAAATTTTTAGGACGTTTTGTCATCGTATTTTTTGACGACATCCTTGTTTATTCTAGGGACTTAGACTCTCACGCGAGGCACCTTAGGTTGGTGTTAGATTGCCTTCGCGATCACAGTTTGTTTGTAAATTTGACTAAATGTTGTTTTTGCACGGACACGACGAACTTTCTTGGTTTCGTCGTGTCCAAGGATGGTCTTCGTGTGGATGACGACAAGATCCGTGCCATCCGTGAGTGGACCACCCCCACGACCCCGACGATGGTTCGCTCCTTCTTAGAGCTCGCAGGGTTCTATAGGCGATTCGTCAAGGACTTTAGTTCCATCGCCGAGCCACTCCATAATTTAACCAAGAAAGCATCCACAATCAAGTGGTTGCCTGTCCATGAGGCCGCCTTTCAGGCCTTAAAGGACGCTTTATGCCGCGCTCCGGTCTTACAATTGCCAGATTTTTCGAAGCGCTTCGAGGTCGAGTGCGACGCCTCCGACTACGGCGTAGGTGGCGTACTCCTCCAAGAAAAATGCCCTATCGCTTATTTTAGCGAAAAACTGACAGGGGCAACCTTGAACTACCCCACGTACGACAAGGAATTGTATGCTTTAATTAGAGTACTCAAAACTTGGTAGCACTACCTTTGGCTAAACGAGTTCGTAATCCATACGGACCACACGGCCTTAGCGTATTTAAAGAGTCAAACGACTCCCAACCGTCGCCATGCTAGATGGGTGGAATATATGGAAACTTTTCCATATGTTATCGCCCACAAAAAAGGGAAGGAGACCGTTGTGGCCGACGCTCTCTCATGTAGGTACGTTTTACTTACACAACTACAGGCCAACTTGCTCGGGTTCTCTTTGATTAAAGAGCTATATTTGCATGATCAATTTTTTAAACCGACCATGGAGAACCCTGAGCACAATCAAATCCATCAAACTTACTTCTTGGACAACGGGTACCTCTACCGCGTCGGAAAGCTTTGCATTTTGAGCTCCTCGGTGAGGCATTTGTTGCTCAAGGAGGCTCATGATGGTCGTGGCCATTTTGGCTTAGCCAAAACCTTGGAAGCACTTTGTGAACACTTCTTTTGGCCTCACATGGCCTCAGATGTTCATAAGTATTGTCAAGGTTGTGTGTCGTGCCAAACCGCAAAATCGAGGTCATAACCTCACGACCTTTACACACCCTTGCCAATTCCGGATACTCCGTGGGAAGATCTCTCCATGGATTTTATCACGGGTCTTCCTATGAAAAGGCGTGGTAATGATTCGATCTTTGTCATTGTGGACCGCTTCTCCAAAATGGCTCATTTCGTGCCGTGTAAGGGGAACAACAATGCAACCGAAATCGCAAACTTGTTTTTCGAGCACGTCGTGAAACTACATGGTGTTCCTAGAACTATCGTTAGTGATAAGGACACCAAGTTCTATACTCACTTTTGGAGAATGCTTTGGGGAAAGCAAGGTACACAATTACTATTTTCCACTGCTTATCATCCCCAAACCGATGGTCAAACTGAGGTAACCAATCGGACCTTGGGCATCCTTCTTCGGACGGTGCTTAAAAATAACCCACACCAGTGGGAGGACTTACTACCTTTTGTTGAGTTTTCTTATAATAGGTCCAAGCACTAGGCGACAAAAAAGACCCCTTTGAAGTGGTCTACGGGCTCAACCCTCACTCGCCCATGGACTTGGTGCCACGCCCCTTGAAGACCGACGAACACATCGACGCGGCCAACCGCGCCGATGCCATTCGCAGCTTGCACGAGTGAACACGAGTTCAATTGGAGCTTAGGGCGAGCCAGTACGAGGCGCAACACAACAAGGGCCGCTGCCGCCGCATGATCTTCAACCCTGACGATCTAGTTTGGTTGCACCTCCGCAAGGACCGTTTTCCGGACGCCCGCAAAACAAAGCTTCATCGGCGTGGCGATGGTCCTTTCCAAGTCTTGGAGCGCATCAGAAACGCGTACTGCATCGACCTTCCAGGCAAGTACTCGATACACTCCACGGTCAACGTTGTCGATCTCTCCCCCTACATTGAGCCTGCTTATGAGGAAGCGGGGACGTTTCCCAACCAAGTGGGGGAGGGTGATGCGACCCCGTCCTTGGACGCTAGCCAAGAGAACAACGCCTTCACCATGCGCTCAGATGGACCGGTCACTCGTGCCCGGGCTCGTGCCATCAAGACCGCGACACAGTCCTTGGTGTCACGCATTTCCGCGGGCCATGGCGCACCCTTCTCCGCGCCGGTGCACACCACCGTATGCATCCTTAGCCTCGGAGAACCTGGAGACGAGTCCTCGGCACCATCCACCTCGGACCCGCTCCTCGCACCAAACCCCGGACAATGCGTCGCCCACCAGCGACACCACTTGAGGTTCTCGCTAGCCTCAGCCTTCGCCATCGTGTCGACGCCCGTGCCAGCGTTTGCGACATCGTGCCAAGGTCTTTCCGCGCCACGCCTTGCCTTGTGATGGCCATGTCATGACACTTCCATGTCGATGGCGAACGACATATCACTTTTATGCCTATTTTAGCATGTTTTCTACTATTAGACACTTCTACTTATGGTTTTGCATTATTGGAAGGTCCTTCTTGGGCCTTGCGCCGATGGGCCTTGCTTGCATGCAAGCCCTAGGCGCGCACTAGCTTCTTTTAGGGTTTCTTTTGTGCCGCGCCTATATAAGGTGCTATGTTCTTGTTTTTCAGTTTCTTACGCACACTGTGGTTAATTTATTAGTTGAGAGATTCCCCTAGATTTTAACCTAGTGCTTGCGTCGTCACTGTTGCTCTCAAACATTCGTTCCAATTACTTGTGTTCCTGTTCGATCGTTCATTTTGGACCAATCCAACGTTTGTTCAAGTCCTTTTCAAGTCTTTCGCTTGCCATTCGAGACCTAATACTCTTGCCACGCAAAGATCTGTCGCGTCCTTCAAACAAGGTCGCATCAGACTAACAATCTGTGTTTATGGTATCCAAGAGGATTTGATTTTGAGCTAGTCGGCTACACAGATTCTGATTTTACAGGAAATCGTATTGATAGAAAAAGCACTTCAGGGATGGCTCAATTTCTTGGGTCGTGCCTTGTATCATGGGGATCTAGAAAGCAAAATTATGTGGCTCTATCAACAACGGAAGCAGAGTACATTGCAGCTGCAGCGTGTTGCTCTTAACTCTTATGGATCAAGCAACAAGTTAGTGACTATGGTGTAAAGTGTGGATCAGTGCCCATACTATGTGACAACACTAGTGCAATCAACATCTCAAAGAATCCGGTGCAACATTCAAAGACAAAGCATATCGAGATAAGGCACCATTTTCTTCGAGATTGTGTGGAGAAAGGCATGGTCACAATGGAATTCTGTAGAACAAGTGATCAAAGAGTAGACATCTTCACAAAGGCCTGAAATCGTGAACCCTTTGAACAACTCCTCATGGAACTAGGTATGATCTCTCTTCAATGATCTATTTCCCTACATGAATTCCCTCGATGATTGGCTAGAATTGATTGCTTTGCATATGTTTTGAAGTCCTGCTTTTATGGTATAATTCTTAGCATTCTTGATAGACATCATATTTAGGAAACCCCATGCATTTGACTTGTCGATGACTTTTACTATTTAGTATGTGTGCAACCTTTTTGAGCTCTTTGTTTTTAGCCCAAAAGAATCAACCTGATGATCCTAACCCTCATTACAAGCCCAAATGATGGTTGATTCTAATGATTGTCCCTGGCCTATCGTGTTTGAGAGTCTATATGAGCCCTATTTGATCTTTCTTTAAACGGAGACTTATCATCATGATCGACAAATCCACATATATATCATGCTTCATACTTGGTTTGCTTTGGCACTCCCTGTGCAAACCCAAAGCCAATTCAGTTCTTTAAGAGAAAGTCATGGATTGTGAAAAAGTCATGGACATATGAGAAAAGCAGTTTTGTGATAGAAGTCGCCGACTTTCTCAAGGTCAGTGACTGTGTGTTTTGGTGCGAGAAAAAGATCATGGCTTAATAGTATCTTTTGAACTTGGAAAGTTTTTTCAAAAAGGAGGAAAGAGAAGATCAAGTGATTTGACAACTTTCTTAATGATGGAAGTGCACTTCTTTATTATGCCCCAACCTTCAAAGGCAAAAGGTATACTTTCTCAAATCTCTCTTTCTCTCTCTCGACATCTGCTTTCTCTCTCTCTTGAACTCAAACCCTCAAACCTTCAAACCCCTCCAATGGCGTCCCCTTCCAACAATTCAAACCTCCCCACTTCTCCCAAAACTCAAACTGAGAGTTTTGGTGATGATTTTCTTCGTTCACTCCTGTCTGGGCACTCGTCTCCCTCAACTGCTCTCCCAACTGCCATTGAAACACCATCTCTAAACCCATCTTCTGCACAAGACCAAAATCCAAACCCTTCTTCTCAAAAATCACATCCATCGTCTCTCATTCCCATTGAAAAATCTCAAAATCCCCCATCCTCACAAAACGAAACCGAAACCCTAACCCTCTCACAGGAATCTGGAATACCGCGCCAAATAGTGCAACAGGTGGTTATTCTAGAAACCGGTGACTCATCTACACCCAAACCCTCAGAGAGAGAAAATGTCGAGGAAGAGAGAGTAAAAACTGCAAATTTGGAATCAATGGAGTTTGAGGAAACTGAAACGGTTGTCGGGTCGTTTGAGGATGTAGGATTGTTAGTACTTAACCGAGTCGGCAACTCCTGCGAAGTCATCGACTTTGAGTAATAAAGCAGCGGAATAATTAGACAGTAAAACAAACGTCACCAACAGTCAATGACAAGCGATGTATAGTGGAAACTCTTCGTAAACCAACTAGTTTACTTAGAGAAAAACCACTCCCTTCCAAGTTTATCACTTGGTCTGATTTCAAGAGTCCTTAGACTCGCTCTATTGATTCTTGAGTGATTACAAAGTTCTCCCGTGTACAAGAATGAATCCCATACCCTTGAACCACGCTCTACCTTTGCACTCACACTCTCAATCTCACGCTATGCCTAAGATCTCTTGACACACCACTTGTACGAGTCACACGCACAAGTATTCTCTTCCTTTCTCGTGTATATTATTTCCCATTCGATTAGGAAAACAATATACACTTAATCTTTTACAAATCTTTCCAAATATACAAACTGCGTACACTAAAATATTCTAGGAGAAACAAAATATCTTCATCTATATTTTAGGACTCTTTTGTTGGCGCCAGTTCATCATCATGCAACACTTTCCTCTTGCTGGTGCCACTTCATCATCATCATCAGACATGTCCCAAGTTGCCATCATACCTTTACCAGCCTCTCCACTTTTTCTTTTTGGACATTGCTTGGCAAAGTGTCCTCTAGCCTGACAGTGATAGCAAATGACATCCTTCATATCCTTCCCTTCTTTGGTTGACTCTGGAGTCTTTATGGGAGCTTTGTTGCGGCTCACAATCTCTTCATAGCCTTAGAGATGAGAGCAACATCCTCATCTATTCCTTCAGTGTAATCATCTCCTTGAGCCAAGTCAAAGGCTATTTCAACCTCAAGAGCAATGTTTTTAACTTTTTTTGAGTCGAGTCTCTCAACTCTTCTTTGCTGAATGCCTCCATACATGGTGAGTTGTCCAACAAGATCTTCCAAGGTCAGCGACTTGGTTTCATTTTGAGTGAGAAGAGATGAAGCAATGCTGTCCCAACTCTTGTTTAATCCCGATATCAGCTTGTTGGTTAGTTTCCATTGAGGAATTTCCTCACCGAGAAACTCCAGTTGATTCACGATTGTTTGAAATCTGGAATGATCATCTCGAAGGGATTCTCCTTTTCCTTGAAAGATGTTGTCATATTCTGCTTCGAGACTAATAATTATGTCCTTTTTTACATCATCATTTCCTTGATGAAGTCTTTTGAGGGCATCCCAGATTTCTTTCGCCGTTTTGTATCCAATCACCTTCTTGAGGTCACCTTCAGTGAAGCATGATGGAGCACCTTCTTTGCTCTAGCATTTTTCTCAAGCTTTTTAAAATCCACATCATCATACTCAGATGTGGTCTTTTCAGTCTTTCCATCCTTTCCAAGAATGGTTTCTGGACCCAGTTCAATCACTTTCCATAGCTGACCATCAAGTGAGCAGATGTGGGTCTTCATTTGTTCAACCCACCAGTTATACTCTCCAACTTTGAGAATTGGAGGTTTCTAGAAAGAGTCACTAACAGAAGTGTTGGTGGACGTCATTTTCCTGCAACAATAGTACTAAAAACACAATCTAGAGCATGTGCTCTGATACCAATTGTAGGATCGTTAGTACTTAACCGAGTCGGCGATTCCTGCGAAGTCGTCGACTTTGAGTAATAAAGCTGCGGAATAATTAGACAGTAAAACAAGCGTCACCAACAGTCAATGACAAGGGATGTATAGTGGAAACTCTTCGTAAACCAACTAGTTTACTTAGAGAAAAACCACTCCGTTCCAAGTTTATCACTTGGTCGGATTTCAAGAGTCCTTAGACTCGCTCTATTGATTTCTTGAGTGATTACAAAGCTCTCCCGTGTACAAGAATGAATCCCACACCCTTGAACCACGCTCTATCTTTGCACTCACACTCTCAATCTCACGCTATGCCTAAGATCTCTTGACACACCACTTGTACGAGTCACACACACAAGTATTCTCTTCCTTTCTTACACACAATATTGAATTGACGCTCAACAGTCTTGCTAATAGCCTAAACACTAGGGTATTTAAACTAAGGTAAGAGAGATCTCGTGTATATTATATCCCATTCGATTAGGAAAACAATATACACTTAATCTTTTACAAATCTTTCCAAATATACAAAATGCGTACACTAAAATATTCTAGGAGAAACAAAATATCTTCATCTTGATTTTAGCACTCTTTTGTGATGATATTCTCCTAAAATAGAACGATGCAGCTGTCCTCAATCATATGCACATAAGCTGTGCGTTCCTTCCTTAAATAGATCACTTCGCCAGCTGGTCACGTCAGTGACTTTGCCAAGTCGCCGACTCGACTTGCAAACTCAGGGTCACTGACTCTGGAACCATCAAAACTCAATCTTCCATCTTCTAACAGATGAAAAGGAAGAAGAAAATGCCTCGGAGGTTGGAGTGGAAGGCACTCATGAGCGAACTGGAACAGAGGAGAACCAACGACTATCTCCTAAGGATTAAACAAAGACTGTCAATGACTCTCCCAAAGTCACTGACACAGACGGTGTGGAGGCAGATGACAAGGTTTTTGACAAGGAAGTCTCTCAGAAGGAACCAGTTAAAACTTCTGAAGAAGGTACTCGTTCTGATCCATTCTTGGTTTCTAGAAAATCTAAGTATACTGATTCTGTTAAGAGGAACCTAGAGAAGGATTTGTTTGGTGATGATTCTGAGTTGCTCAAAGATGATGAAATTGAGATGCCTCCTCCTTTTCGCCCTAAGACTAGATCTGCAAGTGCTAGAGCCATGGATGTGGCTCTTAAAGCCAAAAAAGGGCAAGGGGTTCGAAACCCCTGAAGCTGCCTTAGAGGGCGGTGACTCTTCTTTCTCTGAGAAGGTCACTAGGAGAAAAAGGGGGAGGTCACCAAAGTCTGGTGCTGGCTCTAGTAAAAAGAAGAAGACCAGTATTATTATTGATATGACTTCTAGGGAGTTTACCAAGGATTTGTTGTGGGAGGAAAACTTTTTGGAGGAGTTCAAACTGATGAAGGTCATTGACTGGCTAAAGAAGCAAAAATGGGGTCACTTGATTCAAGGAGAGCACGAGTACAACCCTCAAATGGTCAAAATGTTCTATGAATCCCTGGAGATCGAAGATACTGGGAACATGACCATTGGACGATACACTGTTGAAAAGAAGACGTGCTCCTTCACTAGTAAGGATGTCAGTGCTATTCTGGAGATACCCCATGAAGGATTTGCTGAATACTACAAAGGAGGTTGGCCAAAAAGGGTCAATGATCGTGAGATCATCAGAACTGTCACTGACAGTGATGACAATTTCACCAGTCCCTACCTGGTCAATAAAATGGGAATTGAGAAAAAGGTGACGTTCAATTACCTTATCATCAACTTGCTTCCGAGAGAACTCAAAATGAATGTTGCTTCCATTCAAGATATGCTGGTTATGGACAAGATAATCAAGGGAAAGAAGGTGAACATGCCTCGTTGGATGATGCTTCACATGAAGCATGTGCTTGAGACTGCTAAACATGCGCTCCCTTATGTCATGTTGATTGCTTTTCTGATGACTAAGCACAAGGTCTATGTGGATGGTGGTGATGTCCTCAACACCAGGGTTCTAAATAAGGAGATGATCAGGAAGTTTGGCTGGAACTGGGTTGATGGACAATGGGTGTCAAAGACTTCTGAAGTCAGTGACAAGAATACCCAGGAAGAGGGAATGCAATCTGCTCGTGGCTGGTGAACTGAAAGATCTCAAGGAGCATTATATGATTCTCAAGGGGATGATTGAGAAGCTTCAAAACATGTGTGGCAATGTGCTTACAAAGATCAGTGCAATAGAGGACCGACACAATGAATTTGGAGCCTGATGTTAGTGACTGCCGCACACTCATGGATTTCTCTACTCCTCTTCTTCTACCCTTACCACATTATCTCTCTAGTTTAAAAGACCTTTCTTTTTAAGTTCAATATGGTTGTAATGCATTTCTGAATTGTTTGTGTTTGCATCGTACATTTTCCTTTGCTTTGGTGGATGACTATCTATGACTGTTTTGATATTATGTTTTAAGTTTCCATATTTTGCCTCTAATTTCTTTTCTTGTTTTTAGCAATCTTTTTGATGATGCCAAAAGGGGGAATTAACCGGGGGAATAGATTCAAAGGGAGGGATCTAAAAACCGAAACCATGTGGATAGTAAGCTTAGGGGGAACTTTTTATGGTTTTTTGTGCTTTGCTCTTTTTACTGTGATTATGTTTGTATGCTGCAAAGTTTCTATCAGAACAAGTTGTTTGTCACCATCAAAAGGGGGAATTTGTTAGAAGATAGAGTTTTGATGGTTCCAGAGTCAATGACTCTGAGTTTGCAAGTCGAGTCGAGGACTTGGCGAAGTCACTGATATGACCAGCTGGCGAAATAATCTATTTAAGGAAGGAACGCACAGCGTGTGTGCGTGCATTTAGAGACAGTTGGGCCGTTCTATTTTAGGAGAAGATCATCATAAAAGAGTTCTAAAATCAAGATAAAGACGATTTGATTCTCCTAGAATATTTCATTGTATGCGTTAATGTATATTTGGAAAGATATGTAAAGATTCAGTGTGTGTCACTTCCCTAATCGAATGGGATTTGATACACACGAGATCTCTCTTGCCTTAACTTAAATACTCTCGTGTTTAGGGTAGTGGTAAGTCTCTTGAGCGTTAATCTACATTTTGTGTAAGAAAAAAAAGAGTGAACTTGTGCGTGAGATTCGTACAAGTGGTGTGTCGAGTGTTCTTAGGCATAGCGTGAGATTGAGAGTGTGAGTAAAAAGGTAGAGCGTGGTTCAAGGGTGTGGGATTCATTCTTGTACACGGGAGAGCTTTGTAAACACTCAAGAAATCAATAGAGCGAGTCTAAGGACTCTTGAAATCCGACCAAGTGAGAAGCATGGAAGGGAGTGGTTTTTCTCCAAGTAAACTAGTTGGTTTACGAGGAGTTTCCACTATACATCGCTTGTCATCGACAGTTGGTAACGTTTGTTTTTCTTATTTGATTATTCCACTGCTTTATTACTCAAAGTCAACGACTTTGCAGGAGTCGCCAACTCGTTTAAGTACTAACGATCCTACAGTTCGTGATAGAGGTGTGCTCCACCTTCTTCCTCCATAAATAGGAGCCTCTCCTCTGTTCTCTTTCTTTGTCTGCTGCCGCTGGAGTATTGAGCCTCTACCTCTTGAAGCCTTCAAAGCCTCTCTCTGTCTCTCTCAAAAATTGTGTCATCGATATAGTTTCCGAACTTACACTTTTAAATCGAGTTTATAAGATCAATCTTATCCTAATAAAGACTTTTAAGGATTCATGCATGAACATATGAAAAATTGAGGCTAAATATGTTGCATGCAAGTGATTTCGTGGGTTTTGATATCTTAAATCGGTTTTTATATAAGAAGGAATTATATACTTGAGTATAAACCTATTCTTAAAATAGAACTCTTTTAAAGAAAAGCTTCATGAGACTTCCAAGCAAATGATTATTAAAGAGGAAATAATAATTCATCTTCGAGCCTTCTAGATATCAACCTCTTTCTAATCCTTGCATGTCATCTTTTCGGTACCATGACGTCAGATCTATGTAAAGTAAAAAATCGAGAGCCCCAATCTCACTTTTCTTCCACTTAGCAAGAACTCCTAAGAATCAAAGGCAAGTGGACGGTTCATTTTCATGTTGTTGAAATTAAACGAGAAGCCATTCCATTTAATGCTGTTTTTGTTGGGAACTAAGTTGCATGTGAAATTAAGACTAAAATGCATGATGGATCTAAATAAACCATAAATTGAGCTAGGTTGTCATAGCGTTAATGAACGCCTTGTTAATTTGTATATTGAATATACTCATATGAATATTGATGATTGATATTATTCTAAGTTCTATGATAGAACTATATTTAGGTCCCTCGAGTGACCTTGCATTTGTGTCTTGTCTCACCGGAGACTTTATGTGAACTAGGATTAGTTCTAGGGAGGGGATATTGACTCTAGAAACTCTCTTTATAACATTCATGCTGAGGGCGTTTCAATTATTTAAGGTCATAACATTTCGATGGGTCATGTCACTTCGCTTGGTTTCCAGTTTGGAGCGATCATTTTTAGCACCATAATGTGTGCTCTTTTGGAAATTTACGTTGAATTAGATTATGGGTAGGCGATTGCATAATAGATCTCGGCTTTAGCAAGCAAATCTAAAAGTTAACAACTTGTGTGTATGGTTTTATGACTAAAATAAAATAAGTGCGTTTGGCATATTAATTAATTTACCAGGACGATTGGTACGACTTGGAAAACCTTCTTTCTTGCTCCAGGATATGATCAATCGATGGAGGCTTTTCAAAAACTTTGTGTGTTTTATAATAATTCCCAACAAATCTCATATTTTTTCCTTATTAAGAACCACTTTAGTGGTGTTTAGTATCCTTATAAATATGTATGCCACATAAATCTTTCTTTTGATAGGAATATGGACTACTAGATCATCGTTCAACTTTTATTCAAGTTACGATTCTAGTATTGTTCAGTCACTCCCATCTGAACCTTTCCGCTTTCTCCACTTGCTTATTCTTTCATTAGACTAACCCGACCACATTATTCAATTGCATGGTCAGATGGTTTGCACCATCCCTTAAACAACACATCAGGTTTAAAGGGCATCAATCTCTAGAATTGAAAGTTGAAGATGGTAAAGGCGCCACCATTTGTTGCAGATTTCTTTTTAACTAATTTGCAGATTTCTTTTTAACTAATTAGGATTTATGTTTTGTTTAGCCCAAGTAGTAGTTTAATTTGTATTATGAGTTTCTTGTACCGATGTCTACCTTAATCAGGGACTATTTGTAAGACATTGTTTCTTTTATTTTTGTTGTTACTTATGATAACCTTGTAATTATAGTTGTTGTAATATTTGTACTTAATCTATTTGAATGCACTTCTAAATGCCTGAGTAATCTTAGGATGTATAAACTCGAGGTTATTGGAGGTAGTATCTCACGGTAATTAGGGGGTGTATTGGATCGAAGGTTAGTTGAACCGATAGTGGGAATTGTATTGGACAGTTTCCACACGCAACAGAATAAACAAATGCGTAGGTAAAGTAAAACAGATTGAGACAGTTCCCTTATAGAGGAAACCCACAACGATCAACTAATCGCGTGAGTAAACCTCTACCTCCGCTTGGAGGATTTTCGAATGAGTTCTCTTTTCTTTATTGCTTAGTTTCCTTCAGATTACAAGGCCGAATACAAACTTCTCTGTTCCTACAAGGACTCTCTCCCTAGGCAACACTAATGTATTCTCTCAACCATAACACTAGTGAACTCTCACAATCAAAGCAAAAGATAAACTCAAACCTTCCAACCTCTATCTCTGCAACTGAGTTCCCCCTAGACCCAGTAACTCCTTCTTTCTTCCTTACCGTCGTCGAGATTAGCTCGCCGTCGGCGACTTTTCACCAAAGCTATGGTCTTCACTGATATCCTATTAAGTTCTCACTCTTTGTGTTTGGAAATTTCAGGATTGTGAAAAGTGTCGAGCAAGGTCACTGTTGAAGTGTTTAAATAGGCGTGATGTTCACCCCTTATCCAATTGAGGCATTTTTCCTAAATGCCCTTTTTGCCTTGCTCTCCAAGTCTGATCCTCAATGTTAGGGCTGAGCACGGTTCGGTCAGAACCGAAATTTTAGACCGAACCGAACCTAACCGAAACCAAAAATTTTCGGTTCGGTTATCGGTTCAAGGAATTGCAAAATTTCGGTTTCGGTTCGGTTTAAATCGGTTCGGTTCGGTTAAAGCGAAATTTAAAAAAAAAAGTCTAATTTTATAGTTTCAATATACGCGTTTGTTTTTTTTCCAGCCCATTCCAATTCTTTGTTCTTTCCAACCCATTTTAATTCTTGTTCTTTCCAGCCCAGTCCAATTCTTGAGAGGTGTCTACCCGACTACCCGGTCCTGGATCCTTTTTACTTCATCTTCAACCCTAGTTCTGTGCAAGTCGGCGGCAGTCGCAGCTTATGGCTCAAGCGTCGTTGCGCCGAGTCTGTCTTCCGTTTCCGACCCAGATCCGTCGCCCGTCGTCTCCGGTCGCTCGTCGGTCCTCGTAGTGGCCAACGCTCCCTTGTCGGCAGTCGACCTTCTCCAAGATCCGTATCTTATTCGTTGTAGGATGTGTAGAACCTGTTTAATTATTTTTAGGCTTATTGTTCAGATCTGAATTTTCCAAATGCATTCAATTTTAATTTCATGGCAACCCAAAATCAAATCAATAGGTATTGTACACTACTACACTTCGTTAAAACCGACCAACAATGATAAATTGTTCTTGTAGTTATTAAGTATGGAGTATCAAAGTATCAAACTGTATATTTTGATTATTTTTTGCTCTCATTTTTTAATTTGTTATTCTATGTAATTTTTGTTAATGAATTCACTAAATTACACTTGATTTTCTGTTTTTGAGTTACTAGATTATTTTTTTTTAAATTAAAGCTTCTGTTGTAACACGTTCGGTTTTGATTGAGAGATGAGGTGTATATCATGTTTGGGTAAATCGGTTTTGGATAGAACCGAACCGATCAAAACCTAAACCGAACCGAACCGAACCGTAAAAATTCGGTTCGGTTTTCGGTCCATTAAATTTCAATTTTTCGGTTTCGGTTTTGGTCGGTTCGGTTCGGTTTTAAACCGATGCTCAACCCTACTCAATGTTGACATGTGACTCTGATTTGAATTCGAACCTTGTCAACTCTTAGATCACATCGGACCGTTGGATGGTCGTCTTCAACCTAGTGCACAGTCTGAAGTGCCTGAAGCCCGAGAAGCTCTTTTGTCCAAGATCCCTAAAAATGCGCTGAGATGTTGCTTTCATGTATGTGCCAATTCCCATAAAAAGGGAACTCTCGTCTTCTCGGTGCCCTTGTCTTGGGAGCTCTCTTGACTTGAGGGGGTCCTATTCTTCTTATCTAGTTCCCTTCTCGTGAGAACTTTGGTTCACTGAGTTCCCTACTTCTTGGGAACTCTGGTCACTTCTGAGGTTGGTTGCATCTTTGATTTGAGTTCCCTTGACATGGGAACTTTCGTTGCCTCAGTTCCCTTGACATGGGAACTTGTTTCTCCATATTGGCATGACATGTAGTGCATTTTAAAAGTAATATTTATTTTCGAATGTTAATTACATTTTAAAGAGTTTTTAACTAAAAATTATTTTAAGGTAAAGTTTGTAGTAAAAAAAATTTGAGGATGGAAAGTATAATTTTTATAAAATATTTGCCGATTTACATTCAATATATATAGTTTTTGTTCTTGTAAATTCTTCCTCTGTAAGTTACTAAAGTAAGAAAAAAAAAAGAAGAGGAAAGATAAGACGAGAGGAGAGAAAGAAGAAGTTTTTAGTGAAGTTGATTTTGATTGTTGGTTTTGGTACAATATTTTTTTATCGGGTTTTAATCTCAAAATACAAGTGTTGTTTGATAAGTTTTAATTAGTTAATGGTTAATTTGAATTGTTTTGATTTTTTCAGATTTGGATTCACAATTGATTTTGATTTATAAATTAGTCGATTTATAGTTCTCAAAGGGTGCTTTTGATATTGGATTTATATTCGATAAAATATTTAAGATTAATTTTAGGGTTTCATTTTGTAATGATATTTTGGAGATCTTTGATCAAGTTTTACAAAAAGGTTTGAACTAGAAAAATGTTCTTTTATATATATAGTTTATCGTTATCAAGTTTTAAAGGATTTGGAATTATACACAAGAAGTTATAATGTATATTGACATTTCATTGCATTTAGGGTTAGAGTTTATAAGAATTAATAGGCTACTTTGCATTAGGTTACATATATATAGGAACACAAGAAGTGATATAGTATCTGTCTTGAACGGACGAGTATAGATCGAAGATTAAATCCTATGCGCTATATGTGTTATATGGATATATGTGTCATATGTGATAGTTCTAAAATTTCCAAAGTTGTTTGCACAAAAAGTATGTTAGCAGATGACATATGATATATGACTACAAGATACACTTGATTGAATAGCATATTGCAATGAGATTAAAATGACCCGTGACTGTCCCGCCCTGAATTTGTATTACAAGACCTATGGGTCAAACATGAGGCCTAAGAGACAGTATATGGGAAAAGTCGGTATACGGGAAACCCGAGGCAGATTCAAGCTTGAACAGTTCATAAAAAAATAAATCAGACACATTGGCATTTGCATATGCATAGTAAATTCATATATGATATATATATATATATTATGTATGTATATGTATATTGACTAATTATATATATATTATGTATGTATATGTATATTGACTAATTGTTTGACTTTGTGTGAAATAATTGATGATGGTTTATATTAATTGAGTATGCGACTCACGTAAATTACAAAACAATTTTTCAGGTTCAGCTAGATTTTACTGACGTGTGTCTCTTTTAGAGGTCACATTCATATGTGTCGGCCGGCTAAAGCTTTATGCAACCTTCTCCTCCTCATTTTGCATCTTAGACTTTTGGGTTGTAATAAAAATTAGAGTGACATATGTATTAGTACAAAGGTAACGACATATAGGCATGCGTGTATGTATGTGTGTAACCTTATATGGTTGTTAATTCTACTTTGAGCTTATGTTGATAGTTGGTAAGCAAGATTTGAGTTCGATTAATTTTTGTAATGTTTTGTTGTTAATTCGAGTTTCTTTGAATCATACTTTTATTACCTTGATTCCGAAGGTTAACGAGCCTTGTGGGATGAAGGATTTGAGTTCGATTAGTCTTTGTAATGTTTTGTATAAAGTTGTTTCAGGGGTGTTGACTAATAGGTTGAAGGGGTGCTTGTCAATGCCGGTTTCTCAAAGTCAAAGTGCTTTTGTTCCTAGAGGGTTGATCATTGACAATGTTTTGGCTGCTTTTGAGATTTTTCATTATATGAAGACAAGATAGGGCGGTCGGGAGGGTTATTTAGCGCTTAAGTTGGATATGGCTATAACTTATGACTGAGTGTAATTGAGCTTTTTGGAGCATTGCATACGTCTTGGATTTGCTGATGAGTGGGTCTCTCTTATTATGAGGTGTCTTATCTATTTCTTTCTCTATTCTGATGGAGGGGAGCCTGAATTGGAATTTTGTTCCATCTTGGGGTCTCCGACAAGGTGATCCATTATCCCCTTTCTTGTTCCTCCTTTGCGTTGAAGGTCTCTTGAGTTTGCTAAGAGTTAGTGAAGCCACTGGTGGTAAATCATGAAAATTCGGTGTATAGAACTTGAAGGAGACAGTCTTATTGAGGCTATACAAGATGCTCATAGGAGAAAATTTCGGTGTATAAAACTTAAAGGAGACAGTCTTATTGTGATCAATGCACTTAAGGGTAGTCGTTCTAGTCCCTGGACAACTGATATGCTAATTGTGGACATTCTGATTATGTTACAATCATACGATGTGGTCATTTTCAAACATGTACCTCGACAATGCAATTTTGTGGCAGATTTAATTGCAAAACTACATTATAATTGTAGCATCAATCATATTTTCAACCATGAAAGGTTCTAACTCTCATTTAAAAGGATATCTAGACTGACTTAGTGTGTCTAATTTTCACCTATTAAAAAAAATTAGTGTGCGTTTGCCGCAGATCTTGGGTCCGCCACCAGGTTAAACGTAGGAGGGTGGCAAGTTCCGAATCGAAGACTCTTGACCTCTATATATAGTCCAGTAGTCCACCACGCGCCTTGACAAATACAGTACGTAGAAATAACCCCATACCTTCAAATCTAAATAATTTTAAAAAAATTAAAGTAAAAGTCCTCAGAACACAAATTCTCTGCACCCTGACGCACCACGTGAACTACACAACTGAAATTGGCTTCTCTTCTTCCTTCTCTTCTGAAAGTGCAAAACATGCCCTCTGAGGGGTATCCCCAATTTACTACAATTTTTCCCATTAGATGAACAGATAAACTTTGCTCATTTACACCAAGCCACTCCCCGATTTTTTGAGTTTTTCCTACAAAAAAGTCAACATCCACTACTGCGTTGGCGTACACTCAACTCTAACCTCGCTTAGCCGTTTATTTTCCGGCGACAGGCTACGGCAATGGCTGCGCCGCCGGTGGCCCTCGAAGAGGAGCTCTCCTACCCCATCCACCTCTGCGATCGCATCAAGAAGTCCGCCGCCGAGGCCACCTCCTTCAAGCTAGACTGCTCCGAGCTCTCCAAGCACGTCGACCGCATTTCTCACATGCTCCGCTCCGCCGTCCGCCTCTCCACCACCTCCTCCTCATCCGCCTCCTCCGCCTCCGTGCCAGCCTCCTCCGCCGCCGCCTACGACCGTCCCATCCGCTGCGTCGCCGCCGACGTCTCCCGCAACCTCGACCGCGCTCTAACCCTAGCCCGCAAGTGCCGCCGCCGCAGCTTCCTCCGCCGTGTCGTCGACATCGTCACTGCCGCCGATTTCCGTAAATTACTCTCGCTCCTTGATACCTCCGCCGCCGACCTTCGCTGGCTCCTCAGCATCCTGGACCGCGACGGCGCAGGAGGAGGGATCGTCATCTCACTCCCTCCCATCGCTAGCAACGATCCAATCCTAGCATGGGTCTGGTCCTTCATTTCTGTGGTTCAGATAGGCCAGTTGAGTGATCGAATCGAGGCAGCCAATGAACTGGCCTCTCTTGCCCTAGACAACGACCGCAACAAAAAGATCATCGCCGAGGAAGGCGGAATTCCTCCTCTTTTGAAGCTCCTGAAGGAGGATTTCTCGCCCGAGGCCCAAATTGCGGCATCCGCCGCGCTTTTCCACCTCGCCAACGACCAAGGTAGGGCCAGTTCGATCGCCCAACACCTCGGCGTACCGTTAATTGTTCACGCTCTACGCAATTCTCCGATGAAGGTTCAGATTAGCATTGCTAAATTGGTGGCCAGGATGTCGGAGTTCGACTCCCTCGCCAGGGAGGAATTCGCCAGGGAAAACGCCATTAGACCTCTGGTTTCCCTCTTATCCTTCGATGCCTTTGACGACGAGGATCAGAAACTGCAATTAGGAAACAGGCAATTGCAAAGTATTCATTCGCTTGTGCAGATCAACAAGGAAATTGGAAAGAAGGCAACGAGACCTTCGTCATCTTCCTCATTCTCCAATTCCTTCTCCAGCCCTAACCCTAGGTTCGGCTCTACACCGTCCTTTCAATCAGACAGTGGTAGCAGCAGAGGAGGGTCTCAACACAAGAAGGAAAGGGAAAATGAGAGCCCCGAGATTAAACATGAGCTCAAGATCATCTGCGCCGAGGCCCTATGGATGCTTGCAAAGGGAAGTGTACTCAACAGCACAAGAATCACAGAAACCAAAGGGCTTCTTTGCCTGGCCAAGTTAGTGGAGAAGGAAAATGGGGATTTGCAGAAGAACTGCTTAATGACTATCATGGAGATAACGTCTGCTGCAGAATCATACCAGGACCTCAGAAGATCAGCTTTCAAGACCAATTCACCTCCCGCAAAGGCAGTCGTGACCCAACTCTTGAGAGTTATCAATGAATCCAGCCATGACCCTTCAATTCAAATCCCTGCAATCAGATCAATTGGATATTTGTCAAGAACTTTTCCTGCAAGGGAGACGAGGGTGATGGGCCCACTTGTTGATCAGCTGAGTAGTAAGGATCAAGAAGTAGCCATTGAAGCTGTGATTGCACTCGAGAAGTTTGCTACCCCTGATAATTTCCTGTGCAATGAGCATTCCAAGTCGATTATAGAATTCAATGCTGTCTTGCCACTTATGAGGCTGTTGAGAGGGAATGATCGGGCGCAGCTACACGCGCTGGTCTTACTGTGTTGCCTTGCTATAAATGCTAGCAACAGCGAGGAGCTGGATCAAGCAAGGGTCTTGACCGCTTTAGAGGGGGCTCATAGGTCAGCAGCTGCTCAGCAGCAGCCGGATTTGAAAGAGCTCATCACAAAGGCTGTGTATCATCTAAGAATGTACAATGATGGTGTCCTTGTTCAAGGCCAGACTTTCTCCTTGTAAATGAAGGTGCCATTGAGAGGGGTTTTGCTTGTTCCTATTGAATCTGAGTGTAATTTATAAAAGGACCAGATTTGTGAGCAAGAGCACTGTTGTACACCCCGCAATCAGCATTGATATGGTAGAAGTAGACATAAGTTACAGCATATGTTGCTGTTAAGTGAATACAATCGTCTGATAGTATGGAGTTGGCCTTAAAAACCCAAGCAAAAACTACCAGCTCTTCTTACTTTCAGTTTCATTAGTGTAATAGTTTTGGTTAGAATTACAGAAATGACCAAACCTTTAACACAAGTTGAGTAGTACTTTCATATCAAGTGTAATGGTACAGAAATGACCAAACCTTAACACACGTCCACCCACTAGAAGGCATAGCTGCAAGTGCGGGGAAAAAAACGCCAAAATCATTTTTTCTAAATAATAATGACATTGGTCTAGGGTTATGGCATGTTCTCGAGGATTTGATCATTCAAAATGGCAAGAATTGAAAGACGATAAGCAATGATGGATTACGCAGTAGAACAAGAACAGGCTGGAAGTGGGCTAGTGCAAGAGCATCATTTCACGTTCATCAGCTTGCTTTCTCGGCCAGACAAAAGTGAAATAAAATGCTTGTTAACACAATACAATACAGGTATCCGAAACTGCCGTTTGTCTCTGTGTTGACGTTTCATTTCACTAGATAATTAAATTATTGGGAGCTGAATTTTTTGGCAAAGGACAGATATTTTTACAAAAATGAATTGGTTTAACCAAACCGAAATTTAACCCTAGTTAACCGAAACATGATTAATCGAGCATTAACAGTAACTTAACAATTGCCAACCGAAATTATGGTCAACCGAGTAAAAAGAACATATACCTTTTCTTATTGCTTACCTTGGACCAGGCATTCCACAAAAAAGAAGCCCGATGTATTACGGTATACAAAAACAAACAAAACTACAGAAACTGCAGGAATGGACTTACCAACCAAATAATGAAAAGCCAACAAAAATACCATACCCTCTATAAATTGTTCGGTGACAAGTTTGTATAGCTAATCTTACACAAACTGCCCAGTGCACCTGATGAGCCCTTTCATCATACACAAGGCTACACTGGAGGGGTGGTATACATAAGTTGAACGCCTGGAAATACCACTGTTGTTATTGTGTATCAGCCAAATGAGGAACTATAAACAGTATCATTAGAGCAAACCTCAGTTGCCAATGTCACCGGGATGAAGGCAAAGCATGCCAGCTGTCTGCAAGAATCATAGCATCTTGACAGGACGCCTCTGAAATTTGTTGAAGGATAACGTTTTTGACGTGCAACGCAGCAGATTCACCTGCACGGCTAGCAAGCTCCAAGTACAAAACGGCTTTCAGCATCTCTCCATCCTGACAGTACGGTCTATCCATCAGAACTTCAACCAACAGTTGAGGTAAAATAAAAAACATGCACACATTAAGGGTACTAATATATTATGTTATATAGTTTAATATATTTGATTCTGACTTGACATACCACAAAAAGACTGAGTCCATGCTCAAACTGAGCTTTACTATGACCGTGATCTGCTGCCTTCTTCATCCATTTCTTGGCCTGCCGGTTATCAACATGAACACCACAACCACCAGAATAACATAGTGATGCATTGTACATAGCACGTGCATAACCACCTTCAGCAGCTTTAAGATACCACCTAGCCTGCTCCAAATTTATTTCAAATAAAAGAGTTAGGTTTTGTTTGGCATACCATTTCATAATCACTTTTTTAATTATAACGCGGTTGTATGGTAAAATATAATTTTAGAAATTCGAGCATTGGAATTTGCGTGATGTTAATATAACAGACATTATTTTTTTAAATTGTTATGCCAAACCATACTTGTTCCAACTTCCAAATGACTACTCATAATAAATTATGTGATTATAATGTGCAGTGTCAAACAAACCCCTAGGCTAGCTTACACAGGAACATCAATACTCATCAGTAATAAGGCATGTGTATTCAACTGATCATATAGTAATGAGAAAAGGTCACTAAGATATAGAATCAAAAAAACAAAACAAAAAAAGCTTACAGCTTCCTTCAAATTGTGGGTCATCCCTCGCCCTTGATGTAGGCAGAGAGCAAGCTGGTACTGTGCACGGACATAACCAGTACAGGCAGATTTTAACAACCAATTGGCAGCCTCTTCAACCTTTGTGGGATCAGCTGCATAAATGTGGAGATTAATGTCAAAATTGGGAGCCAATGAAAAGTGCATGACATATACCTGTACAGTAATAATGAAGACTAGTTCCTCATCACACTTTTAAGACTAATTAACACCATTTACCAAGCTTAAGAAGTTAAAAATGTAAGATAATGGGCCTCATAAAATACATGGTTGGGGAAAGAACTTGAAAATAATCAAGCAAATGAAACTACAATGAGGTCGACAGACTCGGATCTTCATCTACCAAACTATGAACTTGCATCTTCAGCATTTCAATCCCATGATCAATGGAATAATTCACCATGGAATTAATTGTCTACGTTCAAACCAATTTGTCACAAGACAGTTCTTTAATTGTCCTCATATCTACAATGCTAGTAATTTGAGTTGTACAATAAACTTTCATCAGTTGTCTCCACACAGTTGGTGTTGTTGGACTCCAATTGAAACTCAGGCCTCAATTTTACCAACGGAACAAAACCAAGAAGTTTGGGTCTTTAACTAGACCTTAAAAAGGATATTGATACTTCATTTTAGAAACATACAAATCTAGGGTAACAGTGACTGATATCAGCACAGAGAGCCCCAAACCACCAGGAAGAAATCGCTCAAAGTACACAACGAAAATTAAAATTGATCAGCAAGAAAATCCAACGAAACCCTAACCACAAATCACAAAATTCTTTACCTTGCAAATAGGCAATCCCTAAATTGCATTGCCCAGCCGGATCCCCGAGCTCGGCGGCTTGCCGATACAAAGCGAGGCCGTCCTGCTTCTTCCCCATCTCCCAATAGACAAGTCCGGCGTCCACCATGGCCATGGTGGAACCCTGAGCCGCGCCTTTCAAGAAAAAATCGAGCGCCTTCTGAGAGTCGGCTGAGACGCCTCCCTTTCCGTGCTTAAAGCGTTTCCCTGACCGGAGGAAGAGCATCGCCTTCCTCAACGGCCGGAGCGCGTGGTTCCACGACTTGCACACCAGCGACGCCGCCGTCAGGTTGGGGTGGGAAAATGTCGCTGATATCTTCCTGAGTACGTCGTCCGGAAGCACAGAGAAGTCCCTGCGGTCAGAGTCAACGGCTGAAGCGGTCGGAGTGCCAAATTTGGGGATAATTCGGGTTAGGTCGGTGAAGGATGGTCTTTTTGAGGGCCTGGATTTGAAGACCGGGAAGGCGGAGAAACGGGAGCCAGAGGATCGGGAAGTCCACGAACGGTGCTTCATCTGGGAGGAGGCAGCGTCGGTGGCCGATATTCGTGAGGTCGGTTTTGGCGCAGAGGGGTATTCTTCAAGAGCTCGGAAAGAGAGGGAGTAGCTAGTTCGGTGGACACGTTTTATACAGTGCGATACGTGTGTGGAAGCTGCTTGTTTTTTTGGAAATTACTTTTGGTACCTTCCGTTCTTGATATTTCCTTTTGGTGTCCATAAAAAGAATTTATTCCTAATGGTGCTCCTCTACTTTGTGCAAATACATTCCCGTAACCTAATGTCCCAACAAACAATTTCCATCCATTTTTTTCCATTTCCGTTTAAAAAACTAAAATTAGGACGAAGCATAAATAATTAGGAATAAAGTAGAGGGCAATACGATCCAAATGACAACAAAAAAGAACTCTGTTCGCCCTTTTTATCTAAGGCATAAAGTAAAGACACTATCTGAAGCATAAATCTGCACCATGATCAAAATGTGGTTTACTTTATAATCTTATTTTGCAAATTGAGCTATGAATGCAAGTTTATCTTGCAGATTAATGAATTCTTATTTTAGAGATGGATTTGAGTGTCGAAAGGCCAAATAAAAAACATTCCTTGACAAGCGCCCATCTCCCTCCACGCCAACGCCGCCCTCATCGTCTGCCATTGTCCGATCTTTAACAAGTCGTTGTCTACCGACGTCTTTGCCACCAGATTCGTACTCCGATTCTCTAGCCCTAACCAAAAAGTACCCGCAATTGACCACCATAAACATGACTGCGCACGAAATCAAGCATGGAAAAACAAATTAACTTGCGATTAGTAGTGGGAATTGAGAAATTGGACCTGTTGACGAGCCTGAGAGGGGCATTTGAAAGAGTTCACGAGCGTCGACGAAGATTGGGGAGAGATTAACGGAGGAGGAGGAGGAGGAGAGGGCGAATAATGCGAGTGAGGTTAGGAGAAGGTGGCAGTGGATGATGGGATTCGGAGTCGACGGAGGAGGAGGAAGAGTGGCGGGTTGAGGTGGCGGAGGAAGCGATGGGGTTCTGGAATTGGATACCATTTGCCGAAAACATGTCTTCAATCTTTTTTCATTTCCTTTTCTATTTTTAACGGAAATGAAGAAAATGGATGGAAATTGTGTTTTGTTGAACTTTAGGTTACGGGAATGTATTTGCACAAAGTAGAGGGGTACCATTAGGAATAATTTTTTTTTATGGACACCAAAAGAAAATGTCAAGAACTAAAGGGCACCAAAAGGAATTTTCCTTGTTTTTCAGATCACGGCCGTGTTTAGCCTATAAATACCCAAAAAAACTCTCATTTTTCTTATACATTTTTATCTCTTTCACATAATCCAACACGTTTACAATGTCATTTTATAAAATCTACGGAAATTCTACGTGGTAACCCTAGAATTTTACGTTATTTATAAGGTGTACCAATGTTTTACCTAATGCGTGTGGTAACCCTGAGATTAATAACAAATTTACAATATATCCAAAAAGTTAATTTTAACCTTTTACCATTAAGTTTTATAAAAAAGGAAATTAAAATTAAAATCTTAAAAAATAAAAGCAAGATAAAGCTTGTAAAATAATTCTTCCGCCATAGCCAGGAGAAGCCGACCCTCCAAACTTGACGATGCCGTCGGCGAATTGATTAGCGGTGAGCGAAGTTGATTGCGGCGATTAAGTATCCTTCTCTCCGACAACATTTGTCGTTGGTTTCCTCCTCAGAATCCCACCTCCTATTACGGTGTTTGTTCTTGTTTTCTCAACTTCCCTAAATTGTGTGTAAGCTTTTTGTTTTGAATTGATCGTTCATGTCCAAATTCTATAATTTGAGTTCTAGTCAAACTATTTCCTTTGCAGTATAGCATATATTAATGAATATTTTGAATTCTTTGCTAGTTTTAATCAACCAAATTCTATCTCTGATGTACAAGGCTTAGGAACTCTTGTAAACCATAATCAATTTGTAAAGCAAGCAAAATCAGAAAAAATACAAATCCATCATATACACCAATTCCTAAATCATTAATCCAATTCCTAATCTAATCACTAATTAAATTATAAGTATGATTTTTTTTGAAAAAGCACACCTAATTTAAGATTGATATTGCAACACTTATTGTCTAAGAGAAGGTCTTTGATCGTCGGCAATAGACTTCGCCCGCCAGCAGTTGTGCGTCCCTTTTGGAGGTGGCTTATCCACTTTGGCAAATATAAGCTTGAAAAACGTAACTTTGTTTTTTATTGTTTAAGATTTTGATTTTCTTTTCTTAAAATAAAACTTAACTGTGAATGGTTAAAACTAGTTTTTTGGATATATGATAAATTTTGTATTAATCTCAGGGTTACCACACGCATTAGGCAAAATATTGGTACGCCTTATAAATAATGTAAAACCCTAGGGTTACCACGTAGAATTTCCGTAAAATCTACTTAAATATTATAAAACCATAAAACCCACTTTTGTAGTTTTTCCATTTTCTAACAATCATTTATTTTTGGGAAATTCCTTTTGGTGCCCTTGAGTTTTTATATATAACTACAACTATACCTTTAATTTATTAATTATAAATATTTCCTTATCTAATTAAACATTTCAAATTAATACTAATAAATGATAATTCAACTAATTTTATTTTATTTTCAGGTTTGTAAAAAACATGTTTTAAATTCTAAAAAAAATTAAATTTCGAAAACATTAACATACTATTTTAAGTCCCGAAACTAACTAGAATGGATATTTTTTTTGAAACTACTAGAATGGATATATGTATATATATAACTAGTTTAATTTTATAAAATAACTAATTTTTAATTAAAAATTATTGAAGTTTATATAAAATTGGTGCAAATTAAATTAGATAAAAAATTATGAATTTTGTGTAATTTCTTTAAGTTAAAATTATTAGTTATTTTAAAAAGTGGTTATATATGTGTTTGTTTACTCTAAACCAACCCAAAAAAGTAATTTAATTTTAAAATGAATCAAACATATACAAAATTGGTGTCAATGGGTAGATAATTTTTTTTTATGAATTATAGTATAATTTTTTATCATTAATTAAAACTTGGAGTTTAGTTCAAATGAAACAAACGCTTATCTTAAAACGAACTCTTATCCTAAAATGAATATAATTTTTCTAGTTCTTAGTTCACTTTTTCGGATTTGCACTTTTCGTACTTTTTGTAGTGCACTTTTTCAGATTGCACTTTTCGTATTTTGCAATGCGCTTTTGTATGAAAAGTACACTACGAATTAGGAAAAGTGTATTCGTTTCACGTTTTATGATAAGAGTTTGTTTCATTTGAACCAAACTCTTAAAAATTGGTCAAAATGACCAAATGCCAACTTAAGCTTAAGTAGCCAAATTTGACCAAAAGTACATGTCAGACGGCTAAAAAATGGGGGAGGGGTGAAACCCTTTCCCCTAGTTTTGAAAGTTGAAACCCAAAAGATAATTTCACCCTTTTTTTTGGTGAAATCCAAATGAAATTGGTGGTGAAACCCCAATATTCATGACCTTATAGCTCAGGATCGATATAATAAAATACAATATATATCCATTAAAAAATGAATAGACAAAATGATATTTGTTAGTCTAATAAATTTGAATGACCAAAAGTTGATAATTATTAATGTTATTTGTCTAATAAAAATAATTGGATGAAGTATTATTTATCCATTATTAATGAATGGTCAAAGTATTATTGTCCATTAGAAATGAATGTACAAAGGACTGCTAATTTTCAATGATGTCATCAATTTATTTGCATTTGTCCATTAAAAATGGATGAACAAGCCCCTACACACTATAAGCAGATTTTGCCCATGCGTAAAAAACAAATACTCTTTTTCATCATATTTTATGGGTCTAATATTTTTGGGTTTGGTTCATGTGATATTGCCTCAAGGAAAGAAATCAAAGCATTTGTGGTCTTCTTTCCTTTCTTTATGAGCAAAACAACACATCATGTATTAGCTAAGATCATCATCCAATGAAACAAAATTCAAACCTAAAGGAAAAAGTGAAAGCCCCATCTAAATAAACCGAAAGAGAAATAGGTATTGGTTTCAAAGAAGCTAAAAAGTTTGCAGTCTTGTTACACTTTCTCTTACCATACATCCAAACACATTTAGAGAACAAGCCCTTTAGACCTTGGATCCGTTTAAGCAACACTCCAAGATCGCTCTTTCAAACTTTTCCTTTCATAACTTTGCGATAATTGAATGTGAGTCAAATTTGACGATGAGATGTGTAATATCCTTCTCATAAAATTGATAAAGCACCCACCAAATCTCCTCGACCTCAAGTAACTCAACATCCCTTGTCTCCTCAACTTGCTGAGAACCAACTAGCAGAGCCTACCCATTTGAGCCCCGAACCACAAACCCAATTCCTCCTCCTCCCTCTCTTAAACACCCCAACATCACAATTAAACTGTTGGGTTTATGGAGCCTAATTTGGGATTAGGCGAAAAGGAGGCGAAAAGGCAAGTCGTTACGGAAACGTGGGATGGGACAACAGAACGCGGTTGATACGTGATCGCCTCGGATTACTCCTTGTTGATCAAGTATATGACCTCACATGTCCAACAAAGAAAAAGTATATGACCTCACACGATCCCCACTTGCCTTGTAAATTGTATTCCCAAACTAAATCACCTTCAAAGTTAATAACTTGGAATGCACGCAATTTGAATTTCTCGAGAACAATAAAGAACGGATCTGATTTGAATGAATAAGATGAATCAATAGATAGTTCAATTGAATTGGCTCTAACGCTGAATTCAATTGATGAACTTTTTGATCTTTAACAATCAAACTAGAACTAAACTAATTGATCAAATTACTAACTCAAATAAGAAGTTACAAAACTAAAAACGAGAGAGAGAAACGAGATGTTTGATGTTGAACGATCTATGGTTTGTCTTGCTCGAACACTTGGTTTGTTTTAATGGCCCAAAGACTAGATAAATCCAATGTATGGTTTATCTAATCTCAAAGCTGATTTTTTCATTAATGAAAGCAAAGCTATTTATAAGGATTACAAGGTAGAGTTGTCTCTGAGGGCAAGAGATCATGGCCGGTCCTATGGAGGGTAAAATCGTCCAATGACTTGCTTTCCAAGATAACTTATAATACTACTAAAACTTTTATCTAAGTTCCCTTATCTAAATAAATCAAATAAATGATTATCTAGCTTATAAGATAAGAAAACTAAACCTAATAAACTCAAATGATATTAATAATACTTTGGATAAGATAATCTGCCAACTAACACATGCCTATGGTCGAAAATCATATCTTATTGTTTCATAAAACTCGACTATAATAATAATAATAACATAAGATAGATATTTTCCTTCTCTTAGATTGGTCAATTCAAAGAGTTGACTAATACCACATGTAATATCTTATCTTACCCGGTCACTTACTAAATTCAACCCTAAAGTAATACAAACTATTTCATGTTTCTAAAATAGGTCGGAAATAATGGTGGACAAGGCCTAATAATACAAATCGGCGCCCCATCCCATGTGAAACTCGGCCCATACAAATTAAGTAATGGAATCTGGGCTTGTTTGATGTTGAATCATAGTGACCTATCTCTTCTTGTAGGACTCTTCAACCATGATTGCCAAACAAACTAGAATGGATCTTGTTCCTTGAGCAATCTTCTTAGATCTACTCCTAGTTATTGGTCCATCAAAGGGTACTCGAATCAACTCCTCGACGTCGGTGGGAGACATGGTTGGTTTCACTACATCATTCTCCTCCACTTGGTCTCGAATCGTCTCTGATTCGACGTCGGAATCTAGGTCTGACACATAAAGTGAAAGATCAGCTACATTAAATGTTGGATAGACATTATACTCACCAGACAAGTCAACATGATAAGCATTAGGGCCGATCCTCTTGAGGATTCTGAACGGTGTATCTCCACGCTAATCTAGCTTGTTCTTTCTGAACGGTGCATCTCCACGCTGATCTAGCTTGTTCTTTCTCTTATTGGGAAATCTTTCTTTGCTAAGATGCACCCAAATAAGATCACGTTCTTCAAAGATAACCTGTTTTCCCCCCTTATCATCTTGGGCTTTATACTTCAATGATTTCCTCTCCAAACGCATCTTAGTCCTCTCATGTAGCTTCTTAACAAACTCAACCCTCTCATTAGCTTCAAAGCTCTCCTTTCCCTTGTATGACTGAGGCGTCATGTCCACTGGCGTCCTTGGATTCAACCTATAAACAACCTCAAAAGGGGTCATTCTAGTGGCTGAATGGATAGACTTGTTATAAGCAAATTTCACAAAAGGCAAAACATCTTCCCAACGTTTGAGGTTACCTTTAAGTATAGTTCTTAATAAAACCCCTAACGTTCTATTTATAACTTAAGTTTGCCCATCAGTTTGTGGGTGACATGAGGTAGAAAACAACAACTTAGTTCCCAATTTAGATTACAAACTCTTCCAAAAATAACTCACAAACTTAGCATCACGATCAGAAACAATAGTAGAAGGAATACCATATAATCTAACAATTTTCCCTAAAGAACAAGTCAACAACATGCACAACATCATCAGTCGTGTGACAATGTATAAAATAAGCCATTTTAGAAAAGAGGTCTACCACAACAAAGATAGAATCTCTACCTTCCTAGTTCTATGCAATCCAATAATGAAGTCCATAGAAATGTCCTCTCAAGGAGAAATAGGAATAGGTAAGGGAGCTTACCTATTCCTAGTTATAAAATGGCTCATTTTAAAGGCAGCTTACCTATTCCTAGTTCTCCTTGGGAGGACATTTCTATGAACTTCATTGTTGGATTGCCTAGAACTAGGAAGGTAGAGATTCTATCTTTGTTATGGTAGACCTCTTTCTAAAATGGCTCATTTTATTACCTTGACACACGACTGATGATGTTGTGCATGTTGTTGACTTGTTCTTTAGGGAAACTTGTTAGAGTGTATGATATTCATTCTACTATTTGTTTCAGATCTTGATGCTAAGTTTTTGAGTTATTTTTGGAAGATTTTGTGGTCTAAATTGGGAACTAAGTTGTTGTTTTCTACCTCATGTCACCTACAAACCGATGGACAAATTGAAGTTACAAATAGAACGTTAGGGGTTTTATTAAGAATTATGCTTAAAGCTAACCTCAAACGTTGGAAAGATGTTTTGCCTTTTGTGGAATTTTCTTATAACAAGTCTGTCCATTCAGCCACTAGAATGTCCCCTTTTGAGGTTGTTTATGGGCTGAATCCAAGGACGTTAGTGGACATGACGCCTCAATTATACAAGGGAAAGGAGAGCTTTGAAGCTAACAAGAGGGATGAGCTTGTTAAGAAGCTACATGAGAGGACTAAGATGCATTTGGAGAGGGAATCATTGATGTATAAAGCCCAAGTTGATAAGGGGCAAAAACATGTTATCTTTGACGAACGTGATCTTGTTGGGGTGCATCTTAGCAATGAAAGGATTCCCAATAAGAGAAAGAACAAGCTAGATTAGTGTGGATATGGACCATTCAGAATCCTCAAGAGGATCAGTCCTAATGCTTATCATGTCGACTTACTTGGTGAGTATAATGTCCATCATCCATTTAATGTGGATGATCTTTCACTTTATGTGCCAGACTTAGATTCCGATGTTGAATCAGAGACGATTCAAGACCAAGTGGAGGAGAATGATGCATTGAAACTAGACATGTCTCCCATTGACGTCTAGGAGTTGATTCGAGTGCCCTTTGATGGACCAAAAGCAAGAGTAGAGCTAAGAAGATTGCTCAAGGAACAAGATCCATTCTAGTTCGTTTGACAACCATGGTTGAAGAGTCCAACAAGAAGAGATGGGCCACTATGATTCAACATCAAACAAGCCTAGATTTCATTCCGTAATTTTTATGGGCCGAGTTTCACATGGGATGGGATATCAATTTATATTATTGGGCCTTGTCAGCCATTATTACCTATTTTAGAAATATGGAATAGCTTGTCTTACTTTAGGGCTGAATTTAGTAAGTGACCGGGAAAGATAAGATATTACATGTGATCTTAGTCAACTCTTTGACTTAACCAATCTAAGAGAAGGAAAATATGGATCTTGTTCCTTTACCAATCTTCTTAGCTCTACTCCTAGTTATTGGTCCATCTAAGGACACTCAAATCAACTCCTCGACGTCGGTGGGAGACATGGCTGGTTTCACTGCATCAACGGTCATGTTCTGACAATCAAGCCCATGCTTTGCTAATAGAATGCACCAAGAGAGAACGCAGTCTATCGACGGTAAAGCACGACCACACATTTCAGGACGAGCTTGCATAATCGAACGTGTTCGTGAGACGGAAGTTTTCTTGCGTGGGAAGCAAGACGAGATCTTAGAGGTTTTTTAGTTTCCACCTTTATTATTTATTGAAACCCATGATTGATTATTGTAATTTTTGCTAGTTTCTTAAATCCTGAAAGGGTCAGAGGGAAAATCTAGAGAGAGCTTGAGAGATTAGGTTAGACTGATCAAATCAGTATAGATTTGGAAGATCACGTTCTTATAATCCTTGATGTTCTCAAATTCTAGTGAAATTCCCTGGCTTGGTAATGCCCCCAAACATAGTCATTCTGACGAAATGGGTCAACAAATCTCATGTGTTCTTTGTTCTTGTTCTTTCTTACTCTTCTCTTGTGAGTTTGTGTGTGTTCTCCCTTATTGCAAGGCGATAATTTCCTAATAAAAACTTGACGCAACTATATGTAGGTTGTTCCCAGATTCTCTAAGAAAGCAATTTATTGATGCACATCGAAGTTAAAGTGTTTGAATCGTTGAAGTCACCATGCATCAAACTCAACTCCTTGAACAGATTAGCAATGTCCTCCTAAACCTCTTCAGAAAGTCCTATTTTTCTCTCGCCTAATCTTCCAACACAAAAGCGCCCACAAACTCCACATTTGAGTTGCTCAAATGTTTCTCCACTAGCTCAACCATTACCCTCAAGTATCTCATTCAATTCGTACATGGAATATGACATAAAATGAATATTTCTGAGGTGTTAACTAACAATTCTAATATACATGAATGGATATGCACAAAATGTAAAGACTAAAATGAAAAACATAACTTAATAAAAAAGAAAACATATTATATCGAAAGCACTGAATATGAATATGAAACAAACAACCAAGGCACAATTAATAGAGGAAACCAATTTAACACAAGAAAAATTCATAACCACATCTCTCACAAATCACATGTTCAAACAAATAACAACCAAGTTCTCAAAATCAAATACAGATAAGAACATAAATGGCGTCCTCCAGCCCTACACAATGTAGTAGTGGGTAACCTCCATTGTTAATCCGAGCCACTCCCACCCCCAATCATCAACTTCTAACTCCTGGTCAAGCCTCTACTAGAACACTGGCCAAAATATTTTTTTATTTTAGAAGGGGCCCTTCTTGACACATGACCATGCTTGGAACGTCTCCACCTCTCCGAAAATTCCAAAAAAGGCCATGTCGGTTAGGTGCCAACGTCGAAAAAGCAATTTGAAAATGTTTTCTGATATTAAAGCGAAAACAAAAAAACCATTTACATAGACAAGGCAAATAATAATTTCACTCAAAAATGTTTCACACACAATGCTAATTCATGTCACGCATATTACAAACAATTCCTAAATAGACCGAGCAACGAGAATCCTATCATTAATATGAATAAATTTCAACATCACAAAGTCGCACATGAACAAATTCAAAGAATCCTAAGAACCCGCAAACTCTTAATCTAACAACCTATTAACCTTTACAAAATCTCCATATCCAACCCGGATCCATGTTAAACCTCGTTAATCAAAATAGACCTTATAACATGCATACCTATTCTGTCTTTCCCAACTCTGACACCTACGACCAACTACAATACTAAACTTGAATTCCAACTTTATAATATATACTATGTATGCAGAAAAAAGAATTAATAAATACAATCATATACAACTTTCTTTGGTTAATAAATGAACTCTACACCCTTACTAGCAATTTGATAAAGATACAACCCCCAATTATTAATTCGATCGGACTAGACCATGTTCATCTCAACTCATTCACTTTAACCGGTTACCGAACCTTATCCATTCCAATCGATGAAACAAACTAACGAGTTCACTACTAAAGGTATAATTGAATTTTGCCAAAGGGCCGAATTTACATTTTTACATAACTTCCATGAAAACAGAAATCACATTACATGGCTTGAATTGAAAAACCCTATTCTACAACATCGAATTACAATTCTAGGTTTTCATACCAAAAATCATAGTACATAGTACACATAATAAATAAGAAAAAAATTAGAACAAAAACCTACAATTATAATTAGAAGTCGAAAGCAATCACACCTTTTACGAGTGAGTGTTCCTTCTCACGCGAACCGGAATTCGTGACCGGTTTCCGTCTATGCACGAACCCAAAGATCAAAAAAAGAAAACTCGGGATCAGAAACAAAGGGAGGGAAGGAAAGGATATAGGAGGGGAGGGAGGTTAGATCTGAGACTGCCGAACAAAAAGAAAAGAGAGTGAGATTGAGAGACTAGGGAAGAGGGAAAATGTGAAGAATTTGCGAAGGAGCGGGCTCGAGATTGACATCATCGGAGGAAAAATGAACCCTCGCTCAGGTGCTCCTTAATTTGTGGTTTTCGATCAACAAGAGGAAGAGACAAGGATGAGAGACGAGAGAAAAAGGAAGAGACGAAGAAGATGATGACAGGGCGGAAAGATCCCTACCATCGGTCTTGGGTTTGGGAACAATGGAAGGCAACGAGAAGGAGAGACAAAGCGGTGGTTGAAGAGCTGATAGAAATCGATCCCTTCTCTATTGAAGTGGTGTGGAGAGGAAAAGAAAAAAAATAAAGAAGGGATCTCCTTCCGTTGTCTTAAATTGGCATTTGAGAATTGATGAGAAAAGAAAAAATGGTGAAATATGAGAAATTAAGAGAAAAGAAAGGGTGAGAAAATAAGAAGTGAGAATGTAAGAAATTTAAATGTTTTTTTATAGAGTTAGGTTTTGGTGAGAAAATGCGAGTAAGATTTTTTTTTTCTTATTTTAAAGCACGTATCTCTATTTTCTCATCAAATTCCACCAATTTTGTGATATTCAATTTCTCATAATTTTCCTCCAAATTTTCTTATGAAATCCCATCAATTCTCACATAAAATTGCAACCAAATAATAGGAAAATAATTTCTACCATTTCCCTCCCTAAAATTTCTATCAAATCCCATCATCCAAACATACCCTAAATCGAAAGAGGTTGTTAAGATAAGAGAATTGGGCTTCTCTCAATGGGCCTTCGATTGGAAAGAATTGGGTTTCTCCCAAACGGGTGGCCCAAATGGCCTTTATGTTGGGCCTTTAATAAATTTGATTTGAATTAGCCAGAAAGACATGAAACGTTAGAAGGTTTGGGAAAGCAAATGGAGGGAGAATTACTCTTGGGTTTTTGGAAAAACCCGAGTATTACAATGACTCGGGCAATAGACATACCATGGAGACTATTTGTACTTTCACTCTATCTCAACATACTAGAGAAACCCTCATCACACATGAGAAAAAAGATAAGGTGACAGTGAATATCCTTGTAAAGCCCCATGGATGGGATAAAAGTCCGTATAGGGAAACCTTCCATTAGGCTAAAAAAGACATAGTCGAACACAAACACATGAGAGGTGTCACCCATGCATCATCAAAGCCAAACCGTCTCAAACAACGGTCCTAAAAACTCCATTCGACCTAATCATAAGCTTTTGCCATCTCAAGCTTCAAACTAATATAGCCTTTCCACCCATATGTCTTTTTCTTCATGTAGTGGAATATCTCAAAAGTAGCAAGGACGTCATTAGCGACCAACCTTCACTAGTACATAACATGGGTTTGGACAACACAATTTTACTATGTTTTTTAAAAACCGTGGTAAACAATAAGATCAGACCTCGTTTGATCTTTAAAACCGCGGTGCACATTTTATTTTCAAAAAATAATAATAATCAGACCGTAGTTGTTTTAACAAAAAGGTGGTGTTGATGAATTTTATTCTTGTGGAACCATGGTATAACAAACAAATTGCAGTCTAGATGGATTTAATGAAAAATGATGGTCCGTGTTTATTAGATACTGGGCCATAGGCTTAGGAAAACCCTTGCCCGGTCTATCCAAAGATGAGAGAAAAATAGATCATGTAAAACAACACATTTGCAAATCATCTTGGTAGTATTGATCTGATCTCTTGAAGTACCGAGAAATTCGGTTGTTTACGCACCCCTGAGGAGAACATTGATGTTGCTCGCTAGGAAGGTTGTGAGAATCCGACAAGTCTTTTGGGGAAAGATCTGGCCGAAAAGGATGCCAATCTATGGCTAAAAGTATATTTTTTCGCTCAAATGGATTTCTAAAAGTAGGTCAAGCTGGCATGAATATTGTTGGAACTATAATGTTCCTCCCAAACGTAAAGAGAATAAGACCCGATATTTGAACCCCGTTGATGGTGCGGTATGATCTTAGTTTTAAGCATTTACGTATCCATCTTCGATTACTATTCCTGTTTCACATTCATTTTGCCTTTCTTGATCCATGGCCAATTTCTGGTTTTCTTAGCAATTTGTTCTCAAACTGTTAATTGGATTTTTCTTACCTACACTTCAATTTTTCCAAAAATTCAGTTAAATTAAATTTTGGATGGGATTGAGAGATTGAAATGCCTCGAATCATCCTCGTCAGTTTCTATAGTCGTTACTTGTGTCCGGTTTGTTGTTTTGACTCACCAAAGTTCTCATTTATAATCAATAGAGATATATCCCAACTATTGATCTCTCTACATCTCAGCGGGATGTATGGAAAGGTTTGCATTCTCTCCTTTGCTGAAATTGTAGCTTCATCGATATATGATCTATGGATTTTCATTGTGACATTGGTGGAACTTATAAGGATGTTCGTAAAGCACAAATTCACCATCTCTCACCCTCATATTAGGTTTAACTTGATTAGGATATGTAGGTTTTGGACTTAGCTTGGTGTAATAGGTTTGGGAAGGAGTAGAAACTTGCTAAATCCTAATTTTTTGAAATTATGTATAACTTATAGATTAATAAATGGTTCCATGTTGCTGCTATAACTATTTTACTAGAGATAGACTATATCATTAAATGCAACTTCTACGATCAGATTGTAGTTGTTAATTTGGATTGTAGGACATGGACTTGAGTATTGTTGAATGAAAATATGTATAGTTTCTTTTATTCTTGAAAGTACCAGATTGAATAAGTATTGTGTTGTATTAGAATATGAAATGGAGCTCATATTGTTCTTATTACTTTCAATGTGTGAACATCTTTATTGAATTAGACGTGATATGATTTATTGAGAAATCAAAGTCAAATGCACACATAGGAAGCTAGAGAGGGGATGGATTGCATGATAGAGTGGCATGCTTACTTAAAATAACTTTTATGATGCCACTTGTAGTTACTAGCCAATCCTTCTTACTAATTTACACATAATTTGCTTCATTCAAAATGGTGACGCTACTCATGTTCTGGGAATTTTTGAAAATGAACCTTAAGCAATGAAATCAGCCTGAAATTCTGTCAAGATGATGGAAGAAGGTTACTCATCTGGTGTTGCTATCTCGTCTTAGATGTTTGAGCACAGAGAAATGATGAAGGTATATTTAACATCTCTATTTGACAAGCTTAGAAACCACAAAGCAAGCATTGACGTTTTTTGTGAATAATGATTTTAAGGTTGAGTGATATACCATTTTTCCAACACCTAGACTAGACTAGAAGTGTAGTAGAAATTCTAAAAAATTGATATTGATGCATCAAATTGTCATTGTCGATTTTTCAACATGCTTTGCTTTGATTGGGTTGATTGATTCAGATCTAGTTGTATGATTTGCAATTTTAATTTTGTTTTGCAGTCCATATTGCGACAGGCGAATTTTTATGGCATCAAACTAACTAATATTAACTTTTTTGATGTTGATTTATCAAGTTTAATGTGCTTAGTGTACTACATTTCTTCTTTTGTAATCTCATGCCAATTGTGAGAAGAAAAACTCATCATCGATCATTCTTGATGTTTCATAGTGTAGGATGAATTTTTCTGAGAAAAACTATACGGGGTGTAATATTATTTGCAAATTCTTGTAGTAGAATACTTCACATCTATGTTTTTGCCCAACCGCTTGACTTTGATTTACCTAGTTGTTGATTATGCAAATGCTTACTACTTTTTTATTCTAATGTGAGAGGGTATGACAACTTACAGGAGTTGATCTAAGTCTAATCTAAGAAGTGCTGACTTTTTTATTAGAACATGTGAACAAGGTAAGTGATGTTTAACAATTAACAATAACATCTTGTTGCTAGCACTAGAGTGCACATGACTTACAATTATTGATATTGTCCCTATTGGATGATAAATATTTTGAGGCATATTGAACCGTATCTTTACTAACTTTTTCTTTTTATCTGTATTGAAAAAATAACACTTGTGTATATTTTTGCAGGGAAAATTGCAAATTGGCACAAGGATGTACAATCTAAATTTTCAACATTAAGTTTTTTTTGGGGTCGCGGGTTTCCAGGGCTCGAACCTGCTTTGCAAGGAGCGGTGCCAACTAGTCACGTGCCTCCCCGCACCCTGCCCTGGGCAACGAGAAGGGGGTAAATCGCGAGGTGAAGCAATGGTGGTGCGCCTCAACACAAAGGCCTGCGTCAAGGGGAGCTATCTTGCCCACAAGTGAAATAATTCACATGTGCCACCAGCAAGGCTCGAACCCAAGACGTGGTACACATTGGGAGAAGACCCAACCACCACACCGAATGGCTGAGGGCTTCACCATTAAGTTATTGCAACTTTTGAAATGTTAATTTGTTACTCGTTGAATTGAAACATTTATAAGGTTTGCATTTTGAGTTTAGCTTGTAATGGAAACAATTTCATAAAATGGTAATTGAATGATTATTCCTTATCAGTTCAGCTTATAAGTGTAATGATTTAAATCTTAATTCTATTGAATGGAATTAGTTTTTTTTTTAAATATCAAACATTGAGACCATGTTTTTTAAAGAAGTGCGGTCCAACTTTTCACAACACAAAAAATTACGGTTTGAAGCTGAAACTACAGTTTCATAAAGCGTGGTCCGAACCTCGGAACGCAGCTGGATACACCGCTTTTTAGACCGCGATCTGAAGTAAATAAAAAAAAACCGCGATCCAAGCCCATCGTTTGTTCTAGTGCTTCCAAGAACAAAATCACTCTGACTTTGTGACACCATCTTCCTAAGGCATCCTTTCAAATGATTGACCAAGACATTAGAAATGATTTTATAGATGACATTACAAAAACTAATAGGTCTCAAATCTTTCATCCTACAAGGCTTGTTAATTTTCAAGATCAATGTAATAAAAGTATGGTTTAAAGAAAGAGGAAAATCAACACTATTTAAAATAATAAGAACGGAATTTTTTTTCCAACAATATGCCAACACTTTTGAAAGAAAAGTGATGACATGCCACCTAGACTAGGAAATTTTCTCAAATGCACAAAAAGGGTATTTTACCTCTTCTAGAGTAAAGAGAAGAAGCCTCTCATAATTATCCTCTTCCAATACTAAAAGCTCAATTCCTTAAGAAGTTGTCTCTAGAGGAGCTTTAATATCCAAAGAAAATAGGTTTTAGAAATAATCAATAATTACCTTTGTTAGGAAATTAGTCCCTTTAAGACATAAAAACACCAAGATCAATCAAATTAGGGTTATTAAGAAACATCAAATTGACATACATGGATCACGACACTAATTGAACCTTTTGCGGAACTACTATGATTGAGAACCGTAGTTATATTGTTTTCCTCAACCAAATCATTTTGCTTTAGGGTTCCTTACGCTTTCTCTTTGATGGAAAGAGACGTTGAAAGTTGTTGAATAATTTAGCGTATTGGGGGCCATAACCTAAAATAACTTTAGAATCCTATTAAGCCTATTGGACCAAAACTGATATCCGCCAATTAGGCTCATATCATTTACTTAAAAGTTTATGGATTTTACATAATTGAATCACTTAAATTAAACCCACTAATAATTACCCATATAATATAGAGGAATTGGCTAAAAACCACCCATATAATATGGCATATTTCACTTAACCACCCGTATTTTCAATAATTACAGAAAACCCCCCATATTACAAGCTCCATTAAAATGTAACCACCCAAAACCCATATTCGTTAAACTCCGTCCAAAAATCCTGACATGGCACCTCAATTTTCAATTTTTTTTACCTTGCCACATGGCCACACATCGACACATAAGCTTCAGATTCCATCTCTAAATGACGATTCTTTAAAATCGAAGCTTCAGATTACATCTACAACCTCAAATCGAAGCTCCATTGAAAGGCATTCGAAGGAATCAGCGTTTTTTTGCATACTTCCCTTCGCTCAACCTCTAATCGAAGCTCCATCGGTAAGTTTGCTCAATCTATTTCATTCCTCTATTGTTTTGAATTTAGGGTTCATGCTCAAATCGGTAATTTAGGGTTTTTCAATGGATTTAGGGCTTCATTCATCTCCTTCAAGGGAGTTTGCTAATTTCAAATTTAGGGCTTGTGATTCGCTATAGATTCTAAATTTAAGGTTTAGATTTAGACTTTGCAATTTCTGAATGTGTATGAAGCAATGTTTAGGAAGAAAAATCAGAGGTTCATAAAGTCAAGCACACGCTCTGAATGGTTTGAATTACAACTGATGCAGGGGTAGTATGTCAAGCACAAGCTCTAAGTCAACAAATCCAGAAGGAGTTTGTTATTGTGGTCTTCTAGCAAAAGAATCAACTGCTCCTACAGAGTTCAATTATGGTAGAAGGTTTTATGGATGTCGTCTATATGGCTTGCCTAACAGATGCAACTTCATTATGTGGAGGGATGAAGAACATAATACTAGAGCAATGTATGTGATCATGAAGTAGGTAAAGGAGAAGGAAAGATTGGAAGCAGATTAAATAACACTCGAGGATTCAGCTACAGTCCATGAAAGTGTGATTATGAAGTTAAGAAATGAGCTTGCAATGACCAGGAAAAGGAAAGCTCATGATTGTTGTTCACTATAATGGTTGGGTTTATGCTTGCAATTGTTGTTGTGATTATTAAAAGTGTAATGTAGGAATATGTTGTTAATGTTGGTCTATCTTTGATTGTTGTTAATGTTGAGAACAAATGAGCTTGTATTATTGAACCTATGTTTGAATGACAAAGTGTTATGCTTTTATGTGTTCACCTAGTCTGTTGATGCTCTTATGTGTAAGAAATATGCAAGAACACCTTGTTATTGCAAACTGATGCATATGGAAATGCAAGAAATATGCAAATTGCAAAATGATGCATATGTATGTGTAAGAAATCTAAAAACTGATGCATAACAACATAATTGGAAAGTTTCATAACATTTAGAAAGTAGAGAGTGCATAACACTTGGGAAGTTTCACCATTACAACAAAAGCATCCATGTGCAATCCGCTTAAGTACACTGCATTCATGATAGATACTTGCTAGTTAGTATTTATAGCAAAAGTGGCAAATGACCTCAAAGTTTGAGTATATAGCACAAAAGCACCCAACTTTGGAATAACACTAATGCCTACATATAATGTTTCACTACTGCAACATAGAGTTAGTTACATCAAAAGATAGTAATCACTTCCACATCAAGATAGTCATCTCCTTCCCCAACAAGATAGTCCTCACTTGTGCGTAGAGTGCTTCCTATGTGATCTCCTTAGCATGTTAGTGATACCATCCTTGGTTGCAACACTCTTCTTCCTTGGCTTTGCGACAACAGTTGTTTGAGATTATTGAATAGTTGGTGTAACCTACAACAAAGCAATGACATTAAAGCACTACACTATAGACAATGAGAAAGCTACACTACTGCATTGAGAAACAATACCTGCACAAAGTTGCTAGCAATAGGAGTGACAAATGTTTGTGCCCCAATGTTGACATTATCCATGACATCTCCACTTTGAACATTCAAAACATTCAACATTGCATAAATACAGAGTTTATAAAGTCAACCACAAAGAACATAAGTGGATTTACCATGTCAAAGCTATATTGAGAACCAATATCTGGTTGTGGGGTAGGGTTGATAGTTGAGGGACCTGAGGGATTGCTTCCAACTGGAGTGTTGTTCTACAAAAAATAGAAGGGTTAAATTATGAGTTCAACCAATCTATACAGATGTAGATCCAGAAGTTACCTTTTTTGCATACTTCCTCTTTTGAGCACCAATAGACAGTTTTAGGCTTTGCAGGCCTTCCTCCATGTTTGGGTTCATTTGGTGGCTCATGTCCTTTGGCTCGATTACTACATTTGTTTTTGTAGTGACCAGAATGTCCACATTTTGAACACATTGTTTCACTCACTATCCTTATTCTTTTCTTCTTAGCTGGTAGCTCTTCTCCAAGCTCTCTTCTCCTTGCCTTCTTAGGCCTCCCAGGTTGAACAACATACTTGGGAGGGCTTGGAGCTTGTTGATTAGTCCTCTCCCATTGTGCTTCTCCAAGCATTGGATATACTATAGGGTTATAAGCTCTCATATAAGTCTCCTTAGTGAAATAGGGATGCACATAGTCTTCCACTCTCCTTCTATCTTTCACGATGCAACACATGGCATGTGGGCAAGGTATACCATTCAGATCCCATTTATTGCAGCCACAACTCCTTCCTAGCAAGTCAACAACATAGGTCCTCCTATAGTGATCCACCTCAAACTTGTCTCCACCAACATAAAAAGGTACACAACTCCTCAAGCACTCTTATTTCACCATTTCTATTCTTTTCTTAGTATGTGGTGTAAGCACACCATCATACTTTATCATACCCTCACGCTTGGCTAAGAACCTTTTCATCAATTTTCTCCTAATCTACTCACACATGGACAATATAGGAAGCTCTCTTGCACGCAAGATTAAGGAGTTAAAACTCTCACACACATTGTTTAGTAGCATATCAGATTTGACATGACTCTTGAACCCATGCCTAAACCATGTGTTAGAATTTCCATCAATAAGGTATTTAAAAGCAGCTTCATCTAGCTTCCTTACCTCCTCCTTTGGAATCTCAAAATCAACGGTGTTGCATGCCCTGGCAACAGCCCATACAAGGTCCTTGAAACCCTTGCCTGGCCATCTTGTCTTGAAATTATTGTACATGTGTCTAACACATAGCCTTGTATCAGCCAATGGAACCACTTCATGTAATGCCTCAATTAGACCCTAAATACAACTAGTTAGTGCAAATTAATGACTAGTATACCAAATAGCATAAGCAACCAATTAATGACAATATTAATGACAGTTTGTGCTTAACACATACCTTTTGACTGTCATATATGAAATTAGCTAGGGTTGCTTTCTCCAATGTCTCAAATCAAAATCTCTAAAAATCAAACCCATGTCTCTTTCCTCTCTGCTTCAACAACAACATAGGCAATGGGGTATATGTTTTCATTCTCATCCTTGCCCACAACAACCAACACTTGATCAGTATAAGCTCCTCTCAAATGACATCCATCTAATCATATGATTGGTCTACAACCCAATATGAACCCTTCTTTGCAAGCTTCAAAACAGACATATAGTCATTGAAAAAGGGGCTTCTCTGGATTATCTTGACAAACCTTGACATAGCTAGAGCTTCTCGAGTTTCAATTCCTAATAGTGGCTGCATAATACCAAACCCTTCCATACTGAACAGTGGCATCACCTTGTGTCAACAACATTGCCCTAAATCTAGCCTTCCAAGCTTGGTAGTATGTAATGTTAATTCTGTAATCCCTTCTCACATCATTGATGAAACCATGAAGCTTCCATTGTGGATCATCCCTATAAAACTCTAGATATCTCTCTGCCAGCCAAACAGATGTGACCTTGCTATTCTCATGTTGCCATCCACATTCATGCTTCCCCACGCACTATTTTAATTGAAAACTACCATCTCTTTCCATCTTCCTAGCACATGCCTTAAAACTACAATACACTTTTTTTGCAAACACACTTCTTCATAGAATGTTTCATAGCACATTCACACTTGAATTTACAATAAGATGACACTTTTGCCTTATCATTATGCAAGTAGTAAAAGTCACCACCATTTTCTATGGACCACTGCCTTAAAGCTTTTCTAAATATGTCATTTGAAGTAAATATCATGCCAGGCTTTAAAACAAGTTTTTTTTCCTAAAATCTACAAGAGGATTGAATTCATGATACTTAGCTGAATTTTGCCCATCAGAACCACTTCCGCTCCTCAATTCATCAGATTCATCTAAGGATTTCTCTTCATCCACATAAGCTTCTTTAGATTGTTGTTCTATAATCACATCATCAGCCCAAAATTGACCAGCAACTTCATCAACATTTTCCTCAAACAAGTCATCATCCTCATCTTCACTTTCTCTGAACTCAAACTCTTCCTCATCAAATGATTCTGAACCTAAAATGTCTTCACCCTCATCACTTGAGCCATCAGTAGTACCATCTTCATCTGCAACATGTAGATTTGGGAATATGGCTTGAGAGGTGTTTTTTGTTTGTGTAGGAGTACACAGAACCCTATTTGAGATAGGCTGCAATGTTGACATGGAATGCATTATGGGCTGAAAAGATGGGCCATTGGGCCTCAATGATGCTGGGTTGGGTTCATTACCTTGGACTACATAAAGATGGACAACTCTATCGCTACCAACCTGATTCACCATATGCAATACATCATTATCCCCTTTGATATACCTCAATCCATAGTGAATGGTTTTTCCAAGTTCCAAATACCACATCTCTTTGACATTTAGTATCTTAACTTACTCTTTCAATAAGGTCTCTAAGACGATTTTTGATTTTTGATATGGATCTTACATCTTTTTACACATCAACCTTTGCCCTTCTATAGCATAACTGATCAACCTTAGACATGTAAAACGTGCCCTCGTACAATATTCTGAAACTGATATTCATATTTGTAAAGAAGAAGTGGCACATGTCAAGAGTTCACTTTTGACCACAATAATTATGTCATACTTCTTCCTAATGCACAGAGTCATATGTATATGTCATATTCGAGCACCTGGGCACATGTACCCAACTAACAAAGTGGGGACAAAGACGAGTGGGATTGAAAAAAACTCTAAACCTAAACCTAAACCACTTACACCATAATGAAAACCCTAAACCCCATATTCACTAACCCTCCTTTCATCTTCTTCGCAAAACCCCTTAATTTCAGCAAAACGAGTATGAAATTCAAAAAAATTACGAATCATAGCAATATAATCACTTGAATCGTCGATGGAATCTGAGGTGTTTAGCTTCTGGAATTGTCGATGAAAACCCCTATCATCAATGGTGACGATGAAGCCTCAATCGCTTCCAATTTCTCCACTCTCGAGCTTCAATCGGTTCCACTCTCGAGCTTCAATTGAGATAGAAGTGGAAGTAGGGTGATTTGGATGGAAGTGGGTCAATTTGTGGCCATGTGGCAAGGTAAATAAAAACAATTGAAATATGAGGTGCCATGTCACCATTTTTGGACGGAGTTTAACGGATCTGGGTTTTGGGTGGTTTCATTTTAATGGAGCCTGTAATATGGGTGGTTTTTTGTAATTATTGAAAATATGAGTGATTAAGTGAAATATGCCATATTATACAGGTGGTTTTCAGCCAATTGCTCTATAATATAACTATTCCATTAAATATGTAAGCCCATATAAAAGAGATAAAAAAAATCTAACAATCTGCCACTTGGGCTACAAATGAACCAAAAGAACAATTTCATTAACCAAATTCATTATGTGTACACGTCTTGACTAATTCTATAAACTTCTACTTTATTTCAATATGGTCTTATCTCTTATGCTAATATGAGATCACGACTGCATTCACAACAAGTCATTGTAACTAAACCTTCTGTGTTCACCATACTAGTGTATTCAATGACATAAATCAAACACCAATGAATGGCATGAAAATTAAATGCAATGTTATCTCAAAACATGCATATTTCCATCTAGTCTTCTTTATTTGGAGATCAATCCAAAATTCTCAAATAAGTTCAATAATCTTCATTATGTATTAAATTGTAAGGATCAAGGCCTTAGAAACACTATCACATTCCAAGCCGAGGACTTCCTAGGAGGTCACCCAATCTGGTACTACTCTCACCCCTGTTCGCTTAACTTCAGAGTTCTTTATCCTCACTTGAAACTTAAAAAGCAAGAACTCTTATTGCCATGGGTAGAACTTCAATATATTATAAAGGATCTCAAATCCAAGGTATTACAAATTCCCCCACTTAAACACTTGATGTCCTCGTCAAGGCCCGAGGACCGCCCTCCGCTTCGAGTGATTGCCTTCCGGACCAAGCCAACTCGTATCCCAGAGTCGACTCTAATACCATTTGTAAGAAGAAGGGGTGCATGAAGGGGATGAAAAATGTGCGAGAAGAAGGGGAGAGTTGCCCCCATTTATAGGTAGAGAGGGGGTCACAACAGTGGTTGCCGATCACCATGTGTTCGTCTGTGGTTGGTGCACATGTGGGCGGTTACATGCATAGGCCAAGCGGGGATTGCATAGGTTGTTGGGCGCATGAATTGGGGAAGGAGGAGAGGCGACTGCAAGTATGTGTAAACGGACATCGTCGGTTGGCCAGTCGCACTGGTGGGGGCAGTCGGCAAGCATACGAGAAAGGGGACAAGTTCGGCTAGAAGGGGTAAAAGGAATGAAGCGGGGAAAGAAGACGTACAAGGCCGGGTTGGATTGGTGGGTAAGACGCAGAGGAGGAAGGCAAGGGTCTCGGGTTCAAATCTGAGTATTACCCTTAAGCATTTGTTGTTTTAAAGCCTTTTATTACATTTTTGGCCCCACAATTTATTACAAGTGTACAAACTTGTCGAATTTATTTTATAAAAAAAATTAAATTAACTTACTTCAAGCATGAACAATATGATTAGGGGGTGTTGTGAGTTGTGTTCTTCAATATTCCATTCAACAATCTCATGCCCTTTTGACGTGTGTGAAAAGAAAGGGGATATCATATTGGAATCAAATACTCTAGAGATAAACACCCAGATGAAGTTGAGGAGAAATCCACTACACTTGAATTGGGATATGAAAATGACTTTGATGTCTGATTTTACTCCTATAATTCAACTCGAAGAGAGCACAAAGGAGTTCAGTGTAGCCTCTATTGACATGTACAAGCCAATAGAACCAAGTGAGCTTAAGGTAGGTGCTAGAGAATACTCAAGTTTCATCTTTGAGGAAAGTGGTAATGATGACAAGTAATTTGATCCATACTGTAAGTATTTTGTGACATCACCACTTGTGTTGAATTTGTTTGAGCATATGCCATTTCATGAAAACTGGGCACATAGGTTTGATAAGTTGAAGCGGTTTTTGAATGGTATATTATTCACTTTCAATTTATCATTATGCTATTTATGTTTTGTGAGATGTGTTCACAAAATTTTGATAGTTTTTTAAGGGCATTGACGATATCCAATCTTGTGAATTCATACTAAACGTCGAGCTATCGACATTAAAAAGCACTTCTTGGGAGGCAACCCAAGGTGAGTAGTTTGAGTAGTATTTTTCTTATTTTTCTAGTTAGTTTTTATTTTTCTTGCTTGTGGATCGCTAATCTATAGGTACCTAAGAGAAGTCTGACTTCCCTCCTTGCTCTTCATCTCTCTAGTGTCTTCACCACCAGACTGCTGCCATTATGAATCTCCTCCTCCACATTCAAAAGAGTAGATGACTTGGTGAGTGTTTTTCCCTATTTTTTATTTTATACATTGGGAACAATGTATAGTTCAAGAATTTGGGAGGATAACGTTTACATGTTTTGCATTGCATGTAGTTTGAATTTTTCCATTGGTAGAAAACATATTTTTTATGCATATAAAAAAGTTTTTACAAAATCAGAAAATTTGAAAAACACCAAAAATATCATGCATTCTTAAGTTTTATCATATTTCCATTGGTAGAAAGCATAGTTTTGTGGTTGTGAGCCAAGTGTGGGGGAGTTTCAAGAGAATTAGTGGATGAGTGAAAATGAAAGGAAAATTGAGGGTGAAAAAAAAAGATGAGCTTAAACGTTGAAATCTTCAAAAGGTTGAAAAGAAAAATTATATGAGAGTTGAAGCAACAAGAAGAAAAAGAATGAATGAAAGTGAAGAGAAAGTAAAAAGAAAGATCAAATTGAGTTGAAATAAAAAGAAAATGGATTTAAGAGAATATGAGTTGGTGATGGAAGAAAAAAATGAAGTTTGGTGCTGATTTAGAATTAAGTCTTGATTCTCGGATTTAGTACCACAAGAATAAATGATTCCCTACCAAATTCTTATTACCTTGGCCCCATTATAACCTTAAAAAAACCTCATGGTTTTTACTGTGTGCATAGTCTCTAGCGGTAGAGAATTAAAACACTGATGCAAGCCTATAGTAGCTAGGCTTTCAAAGTTGAGTTTGAGTGAAACACATGTACCTTTAAACAGATGAGTGAGAGTGAAAACACATGATCCTAATGAGGTTTAGAATGGATGTGTTTACTTGTTCTATTTGGATACCAAAACACATGCTATGATGTCAATTGTTGAATTATGTTTCTTATATCTCCTACATAAACATTCATGAATTAGGATGCATGACTTGCTTGTTTATGTGCTGTTGAATCTATTTCTTGCTTGAGGATAAGCAAGGTTTAAGCATGAGAGAATTTGATAGCATGCATTTAGGTGTTAGTTTTAGGGCATATTTATATTTAAATCTTAGGTAGTTGCTTGCATTTGGTGCGTTTTTGTAGTTTTTGCATTTTAATGTCTACTCTTGTGTTTTCGTGTTTTTAGGTCTTTTTGAGGAGTTATGATTGGTTACACATAGTTCTAAGCCATTTAAAGTTGGTGGATTGAAGATTTGAGATATTCAAGTGTGTTTTTCAAGGTTATGAAAGCCACTTTTGATGCGTATTAAGCCCTATGAGGTGTTGACAAAAGAATGCTTAAATTCAAACATGCATTGGAGTTGTTGGTTCAACACCATTAAAATGCAGTCTCCAAAAGTTCCGCCAAAATTCTTACTCGAAGGGGATCAAAACAGTCTCCAAAAGTTCCGCCAAAATGTTGTTAGGAACAATACTGTCACCGTGGGTACCAAACCACGATCGCGGGTTTACGTCGACTCGGATTTTCCAAGATGACCAGTACCGCGACCGTGGGTGCTGAGCCGCAATCGCGGGGCTGTTAGGCCGCGCGAATTAGGAATCTTTTGTTAGCCCTAAATAGGTATTCTATTTTTACCTAAAAATTATATTTAACCAAAAAACTACTTTAATATTCTTGAAATTCGTGCATCCTCAACTTTTTAAGGTTTTCAAGATATAAAAAATAATTTTTTACATTATCACAAGTATTAAAAACAACTTTTTAGGTTTTTCAAAACATAAAAAAATAAATTTTCACCGAAAAACTACTTCCCACCAACTATTACAAGGGCCACGTTGAAAATTATACTCAGGATTGAGGTAGAGTTGCATTCCATGATCCAGACGATCTTGGGATGGAAATTAAAGTCGTGCGTGATTTTCTCAATAACCCCATGACACTTTGTCGTAGGCCTCGTGAAGATCAATTTTATGGGCGCACCTAGGCGAGATGTATTTCCTGCCATAGTTCTTTAGGACATCTTGACAGACAAAAAGATCAGGCATGCTGTTTGTACTGATTGATTGCAAAGAGAATTGTTCTTTTGTTTTTTCGAAAACAAATTTAGAAAGTGATTGTCTGATAATGAGCATGGAAAACATTTTCCGATATTTCCGAGAAAAGAAAAACATGCATTAGTGACAGACAACCATCCAAATAAAGTTAGTGACAATACATGCCAACTACTCGTTTATAGCAAGAGGGTGATTTAAGTACTGAATCGGAGATACAGTTTGGTGATGGAGAGCTATTATGTATAAGAATTACAGCACTATAATTACCTTCCAACAAGAGTAAAAAGATTAGTTAAAACGGGAAATGAGGTCTTTTTTATAAAGTTCATTATATAAGATTTGCCTTGCAATTGAAGTTTCTTATCCTCTATTTAGTCTACATTCTTGAGTAGCCTCGGTTGTCCTCGTAGTCCTCCATGAACGCATCATTGAACTTCTTGAAGCTCTCCATGATCGCAGGCATTTCGTCCTCTGCTGGTAAGATAGTTGTCCTCATATGGAACACCCTGTATGAATCAACACAGATTAGAGTATGAACTTGTAATGGTAAGAGGTTAAAGAAGAAGTGAATTCGGGTTTACCCTTCTTTCTGGCCAAATCCCGAGCCAGGGACGGTTGAAATGCCGGTGGCTTCTAGAAGCTTCAGGCAGTAGAAAACATCAGGCTGTTTCCCAAGCTTCTTAGCAGCCTCTATTGCTCTCGGTGGCAAGCGTATTTGAGGAAACGAGTACATTGCACCTGAGGATTTTAGCGTTTAGCGTCATTAACAATCCAAATCATTAAGAATGTGAATCCAAACGTCAGTAATGGATTACATCACAAAATGCATTTAACTAAATTACATTATAATGCAAGATTTAATGCAACATATATAGTGAAAGAAAGCATTATGTGATGCAATCAAAACGGACCCTAATACCTTCTGTAAAGTTGCAGACGACATTTCTACAGCTGTTGAATCCATCGGTCATTATATGAGCTCTCTTCCTCAATGATTCCAGGATCCCCTTGCTGAGGACCAATATCAAACGTCAGTAATGGTTTATAATCATACTTGAACAAGACTGAACTAATTTAAACGCCTATCAGCCTATGTTACCTCTCTTGAGCAAACTTAAGGTATGATATGTCTCCGGGTCTGGGAGGATTGACCATCAGCCCTAGCTGTTACAATGTATGGTGAAAGTTTGGTTGAGCTTTTTTTAAAGTGATCAAATCTGTTTAAATTTTTGACTTGATTATACGAGTCCGTCCAAATGAAACCTTGATGAAACAACCAGGATGTACGAAAAAATGGACATCCGTTTTAAGAGAACTTACAAATATCTGGGCAGGCACGTTGGGACTAAGTGATATGGATGCGACTTTGTAGATTTCATCAACAGTCTGCAGGTTTAAATTTTTGAGAAAAAAAAAAGAAAAAAGAAAACAACATTACTCAATTATGCATAACACTATGAAAACAAACCTTTGGTGGAATGTTTGTCATCTCGAAGTAGCCTCCACGCTGCCCACATTCGCCCCAGTATCCTTTAGACACTGTGTGGTAAGACACCAATTGAAGCTCCTTGCTCATGGGTGGGCCCATGTCCATCAACACCTTGAATAAATAAGGACAATGTCACAAAAATCGAAGACACAAGATTTAGTAAAAAGCTAAACAAGTACATTTGATCATATGACACACCTTCCTTGAACTAATAAATGGGCGCTCATCCTGGTATACGTTCTGCTGATACACCTCATCTGCTAGCAAAGCCATGCCTTCTTGAGTGCAAAAGCGTATAATTTCTTGCAGGTTAGCGTGACTGAGACACTGTCCAGTTGGGTTTCCAGGGTTGATGATCACCATTGCTTTCACCTAATCAACAAAGTCGAAAAGAAGTGACCTCACATGTAACGTATGTCATACTGACTCAAATGAGTTACTTTAAATTGCCCTTAAATAAGATAGGAGGAAAGGGGATACTGACAGTTATGCCCTTAAAGGTAGCCTGTTTAACTGCATCACGAAGATTGTCAATGTCAAGACCCCAATTTGCAGTCTCCTCCAAGTAGTAAGGAACCAGGGAACCTCCAAGTAATGATATTGTTGCTGAATAGAGTGGGTATTGTGGAACAGGAACCAGTATCTATGGATAAAGAACACCACTGAGTAATTTGAGATAAAAAGAAAATATATAAAACACCCTATAATGGACTGTAATAAGAATCACTACCCCGTCATTTTGATCTCCAATAATAGAGTTCAGGATTTGCATAACTCCTTTGCTGGCACCATCGGTGAGAAATATCAGCTCAGGATCACTGGCAACCAAGTGTAAACAAAACTATCCTTTGTCAATACTGAGAGGGCCTCACAAACATTGATGTTTAAAGAAGAAATTTAATTTGGAGAGAGGTATCATTAAATTTTATCACCTGGGATACCCATCACGCCTTTCAATGAACTCAGCAACCTCCTTTCTTATACCAGGAAGACCTCTGGAGTCACTGTATGCACCTGAATCAATTATTTTGAAAACTTAATGAGTACTTTTAGTATAATATTAGCAAGAAGTGAGATCCAAAGAGAAACCACTTTGATAAATGTTTGATTTATCATTACTTGTTTAAGTGACCAGGCATGACTGACAAAATTCATGGGGTTATCATGTTTCAGTAGCCATTAAAGATTTTAAAATGGTCAGGAGAAAAACCCGAAATTGTAATGGAGAAGTGAATAGAAATGAAGCATTCAGCAGTTCTGGCATAACAAAAAAAAAAAACAAGAAAAGAAGAAGAAGAAACATTCAGTTCTAATATTATTTCATACCTAGACCACCAGTAGTCATTGAGAGATAATGTTTAGCTCTTGCAATTGCATCAGCTGGAAACATCAGTCCTACATTAGGATCATCAAGTAGAAAAGGAGCTTGGCACAATGCAACCACCTGCAACATATTATTACTTTCAGAGAAGACCACCAGATGGGCATGAGTCAAATCATGACTTGCCAGACAAACGGATCAATATGGCAATTCAAATGATCAAGACCAACCTGACGGGGAAAACTCAATGGCTTCTGCCCTAAGGCATGAGGGTTGCCAACATTTGTGAAAATGATCTATGAAAAAAGTTAACAATAATGAAAAAGCAAGCATTATATCTCAACAGGAAGTGAAAACCAGATGAACCCATGACCCATATAAAAGATATTCATGAATAGGAATGCCTCTTTTGAACTCAAGTGAACAGTTTCCTCTGCCGATATCAGTGTCCTGAAGGCTATAACATGAAATTCCCACATCCAAAAACTGAATAAAATTTTTCTAATGAATCGTTATTGCTGGTCATAAATACTTCAAAAACTTATATGCTGTGTGCTCAATATAAAACTGAATAGATACTTAACTCTTAATTTCTCTATGGTTATTCTCCGCATTTGGCAAAATCTTAATCAAACAAAGACAACAAACAGAAAGAAGAATGTTTGAACAGTAAAACACAGCTTAAACATCAATCCAGATGAAAAGGATGTTTCTGTACACATATTTGTCAAGAGGCCCCTAAAATCTTAATTGAAGTAGAGAAGACCCTGGCAGAAGATGATAGTATATTACCTTCTTGCCTTCCTTCTGAAGCTCGGAAGCTCGAAGATACAGCTCACCCCTGACAGCATACTGGCACTTCTTCACATTTGGGTTCAGTGAGTCATAGTCTAGTGCCTTTGGTGACATTTTTTGCCACTTGTGAACTTGAAGATGAAGCTATGCAGTTCAGAAAGGGGATGTGCTCACACACAACTGCTGTTCTTCTATGAAACCTGAAACTTCAAAGAATACTTTTGCAATTAGTTAACCTAACCTTATCTGATTCAAATGTTGACGACACAGTTGAGTTTGAAGTACATATTCCACAGAAGGATGATTCAGAAATTTATCTGATTGATTTTTATTATCTGTGAAGCTTAAAATCTGTTAAATTGGATTGGTTTTGGATTCTATGAAATCAAATCTTCCATCTCTTCTGAGTTTTGAGGGGTATACACAAAACAGTCTGCCCTCTTTGTCTTTTCCTTCACATAGATCAAAACAAATTTGGACTCCTCAAAACACAAAAACCAAGAAGATTTATATGCAGGGGAAAAAACAAAATCCACAAAAGGTTCAGCACAGGAATTTGAAGCAAATTTAAACAAACAGCTATCAGCACTCTACAAAGGAGTGACGAAGTCACACAAACGCTCAAATGATTCATAATTATTAAGCCATAAAGGTTAACCCAACTGCCATTGACGTATAAATTCAACTGTTGTAATCGATGCCTAGATCAAACGTGCAAACCCAGACAGCAAAATCATACAAATTCGGCGAAGCCCACAAAATTTCCCCCAAGAGTTTGAAAATACAGGTATTATATGAAGATACGAAACAATTAAACACCAATAGCACCTGGAATTTCGCTTGGTCATATGAGAATTAAGACTTTACCTCTTCAGTGTGCAAGTATGGGGACGAAATGGAAGTGGTTGCAAGAGGAGGAGTTCTTATTCTTTTTGGGTTTGTAATTTTTGTATGCCCCACGAAAGGTTGACGTGGCGGGAGGAGGAACCGTAACAGCCACCGAAACTCAGAGTCGTACTGGATTATAGAGAGAGTTTGTTCATTTGGCTCCCCAAAAAAATAGAAATAATTATCAACAAAAAATGCAGCGAAGGGATAAACTTGGGTTGTGTAGGTGTGGCGTAGATTAAAGCTCAACTTTCTGTTGTAGATATTGAACCTCTGGTAGTGTGGTGTTCATCAGACAATGGCTAAATCTGTTGGTGTAGACGTAGTTTTAGAGGTCATATCACAATGGGGTCCTCACCCCCAATTGCATTTTTGAATTTTGCAAGTCCACACCTCGCCGATGCATTGGTATTTGGTAGGTAGCTTATGGACATCTTCTTTTGTGGTGCAATATCAGAATATTATTGTTGAAAACCTCCACAAGGAATCATACATAATACATACACATTAGCACATCATAAGCACGATCAAATTAGTGCAAAAAAAAATATTCGGATTTTCTTAAACATGTACATAAGGTTAAGCAAACAATATTTGTATGAAATAATGTCAAAAAATAATCCAACTAATAACTTCTAGTCCAAAGTTAATCCTGTTATGAAGCTGATATGAACTGAAATTACACCTGAAAGTTGATATTAGGTAAAACTAAAGCTGATTGAAATTGAGAATGTAGGTAAAAGTTTTAGATGTTCATGTTCAATACACAAAGCTTATTGAAAATTGGTTTTCTAAATTATAGGTAGAAATTAAGAAAAAGAATACTAAAATAAGTTAAATAAAAATATTATTTGTAATTTAAGGGTAAGAGCATCTCCAATCCTAATTTGTAGTATGAGTTTTACAATCTCATAAAAATAATAAAATATTAAAAATTTGACAAAATTTGGAACTCAAAATTCTGGAAATTAATTTTTCTTTAAAAAATGATTTAAAATACTCCAAATATCGTCACAATATCACAATTGTGTAGCCATTTAGTTGCATAAGCTCATATAAGCTTTGGGGATATATAGCATATATTTTACACAAAAATTTCAACTATCTTAATCATCAATTAAACGCAGAGCTTATTTATTTACGTAAGTTTTGAACTTTTGATATGCTAAGTTTAACCTCATTATAAACTACAATATTATGCTAACTTAAGCTCATTATAAACTACAATATTATTCCTAATACATCAAAGCTCAATTTAAACGATTTTACATGTACTAGGCTGCCGGACACACGAAGTTGATTTGCTCAAGCTTATGATTTCGTATCAAAGGCTTACTTTTCGGATTAAGAGATGAACATGGGAAGATAATAGTAAAATCTCCTTTGCGTTAACTTTGTTTTATTCACCATTAACCAATGTGCAAAGAATGCTAGTTCGGGCCTGTTTGGACTGCGCAAGTGCAAACTTTTGCATTATGATGCGGGATCCAAACAGGCCCGAATGGAATCACAACTTGGTTAAGACGAGAAAGCTTCTTATTACAATTTGGGCTTGCATAAGCAAAATCTCTGTGGAGAACAGAAAATAAATCACAACAACAAAAAAACCTAGTTTAGGTACCTAAGCTTCATCCACAAAATGCATTCCTAACACAAGATGAAATACAAATGGTGCTCCAGGCATGTATAGATGCCAACTCAGGACAGAAAAGTTTCATGTCACCTTGTGAGAGACCTTGATGTAGTTTAACAGTCTCTTAAGAGCCTTGCCACTATCAATAGCCTCTCTTGCTCTGTCCAAAGCTGAGGATACGTCTTCAGCCCCATCGCAGCCTAACAAATGATCCACCATGGCAGCGTTTAATACAATTCGGTCATACGCTGGCCCCTTTTCACCACCAAGAGCTGCCAAACCCACCTCTATATTCTTTGATACCTGCACTTGTAAATCAGGTTCATGTCAAGTATTATGGCTTAATAATTGCATGTTGTTGCGCAAAGGCAAGTAAGATGACTCGCAACAAAGCCTTCCAAAATAATATTCTGAAGAGGACCGAATCATAGATTGTTAGACATACGTTAGTTGGCGCATTAACAAAGAAACATCTTATGCCTAACTTATATTGTAATACAATTATAATCTCATAGAAACAAGAAAGAATTCTAGCGAACATATTAGAGCAATATAGAGGCAATCATGGCTCATTACCGATCTATCTGTCCTTGGAGTATCAGTAGGCTCAAAACCATAGTCCTTTGCATTAACTTCAAGGCTGAAAGTCTCCCGTGAAACACCTGAAAGATATAGGGCAAGGCTTGAATCTGATTCAGTATTCATGTCAAGGAAAACATCAAGATTCTGAAAAATTTGCTTAAGAGATCTGCCGAATAAACCCAAAATACCTAATGTACCTAGCGTTGAGACTAACTAAAGCCTAGTACGTAAGGTTGGAACCCCATTAGGCTTATGTACTATGTGACGTGAACGACCTTGATCCACCAGAAATCTAAGTTATCTAAAACCTAGATGCAAATGCTCAACATAAAGCAAAAAAGATGTTACCATCAATTTCAAACACAGCTCCACCTGTTGAGCGGAACCCTGAACAATAGTTGACAGGCAGTCCTTTGGATGCATTCTGAGATCTTAATCTTGTTGTCATAGAAAGTGCCCCTTCCTCACCCTACAGCAGAAAAAACAAATTGAAGAACAACCTAATAATGATACCAATGTCACCAAGTTTATTACAGAAAAGCCATGTCAAGTATACAAACAAAATGAGTTGATACTGATACATGGAGACAGAGCCATCGACAAGCATGGGGAGCGGAAAGAGGGAATGGATCGATTGATTCAATTCAGAGTACAAGAAAGAATTGTGTTTTGACCTTCACCACCAAACCAGCATGTACACCTCTTCTTTTCATCAGCATTAATAATGGCTCTTCATAGCCTTCATGATAAAATCCAGTAACAATTGCTTCTCGGCCTCGTGCCTGTAAAATAAACAAGAAAACAAGCATCTTGGATGTGAATATCATCTCTAAGTCGGCAATCCAATTATTATTTTAAAAAATGTAGTAGGCATGTACAGAAGAGAATAAAGATCATCATGATGAGCTCATATCCACTAGACATTTGGCGATACAAAATTCCAGTTCAAAGTGTTGATAATATGATAAACTAATAACTCATTTTATAAGCATAGCTTCAATTTCAATCAAAATTTAAGCTTCTCCTATCACACAGAAACACTCACCCTAACAAACTGCTGAACCTTTTCTGATGTTGCTAGTGGCGGACGCTTCTTTATGTGCTCCCTCAACTCAACCAAAGAATACCTGTATATATGGGAAGTAGGACATCAACTTTACCTTATTATGTATGTATTCTTTTCACTTTGGAAAAAATAAGTGCATTTTCCAACCACAAAAGACACACCACCAAAGATTATGGCCTTGGTTTCGTAAAACTATATTTAAGCAAACAAAAAGAGGAAGATGTATGCATACATTGATGGTTGAGCCTCACGCTGACTTATATAGGAAAAACCAACCTCATCATCCTGAAGAAAGAGTACATGCCAAAAGTGAAATCGGAGATTTAGTCCTAACAAACAACAACAGAATACATAACACGAAAACATAACAATAAGAAAAAACATTAATACCTCAAGTAGTTGCTTTGCTTGTAGAGGCGTTAGACGAGTATTCGCCCCCATGACATTCAACATTTGCTCTTCAGTTACACCCTCCTAAACAATGTATACCACAACGAATTTCAAGTGTTTCTCTCTTGAAGCTAAAGTTTATTACTAGCAATACAATCCAAAAGAGAAACAATTGAAAACTGTTTGTATGGAGGGAAAAAAGTTTCAAAATGTCGGCTGACCTTAGGAGGCATCCAATCTACTCCATGAAGCATACATGATTCACCATAAGATGACCGCACAGCAGCAACAAATAATGTGCTTCTGAAAAAGCGTGTGTTACCATCATATGGTTCACCATAGTGGGTCAAAGAATTAACATCAGCCACAGGGGTAGGTCCTAACAATTAATAGTTCAATATGCATCAATATTAAGAACTAATCAAGTATAAATCTTCATAAACTGATATAATACATTAATATGCTAATATATCAAAAGCTCACCAAGTTCATCATCAAACGCAAGACAATATGCTTTCAACTCCCGATCTGTTTCTCTATTCATCCTTTGACCGATCAAAAACGCTGAAAGCAAAGACTCACTTGCTTCTGTTGATTGGTTGTCTTGTGCTCCTAGTGGAAGAATATCTTTTAAAACACCTTGGACTTCTTCATATCCTAAATGACCACCAGCTAAAACTTCTCTCAAGGCACCCACTAGCCTCATCTCCTTAGCATTATTCCCAGTATATTGTGGTCCAACTGAGCTTGACATTATAGATCCTTCAGGATCAGCTATGAATATCACATCTGGTGGTAGAACTTGAACTAGTTTTGGCCAAAAATAATTCATTGCGCGTCTTTCCCCTTCGCTCCATTGAGTTGCTTCAGGAAAGACATTGGCACGAATTGTCATTGCAGCAAAAAATGCACCAAGCTGTGATCTTGAAGCCTCTTCTTCCTTATCAAGTTCTCCCGTGGCTGCAAATTCATGCTTATTATGTGTTAACAAATTAGAGGGCTAACACAAATCATTTACCACAGCATCTGTTTTTTTTTTTCATCTTTAAATTCTTCTACTCCACAGCAGCATAAAAGCATGCAACACAAACAAATGGAAGTCCAAAAAATTATAAATCAGCCAGAAAATTCTAATCATGTATTATCAGAATTTCAAATGAGTCATATAAATAAGTGAGGAAAAATTGTCAAAATCTCTCATAATAGATACGTAAAAAATATTTTAAGAAAAAGAACTTGGAGGACCTGATTTCAAAATCGTATCCAACACTTTGAAAGCCTGTTCTTCCGTGAGGGGTTTAGTCTGGGTAGGACCAGTACAAACCCTAGTTTGAGCATCGAGCACGGTCTGATTAGGTCTTTTAAGCTCCGGATTCCGATAAGTTGTGGAGATCGCCGGGTTTCTGATTTTAGATTCTTCGAGCCCTAACTGATCAATTGTAGCTGAATCTAAGAGAGCTCTCAAAGCTAATCCAGTTCTTCGAGGAATCAAACGGTCAGAGTACTTCCCGACCTGAAATCCGAATGAAAGCCTTTGAGAGGTTGGAACCGTTTGACTTTTGGCTGGTTGGATTGGAAAAGACAGAGAAAGCGAGCGGTTAGGATTTAGCAGAGCCTCCATGGATTACAAGTTTGAGATGCTTTGAGATGTAAGAGCTCATTTCACTATGAGATGCTTCGCCAATGGGAGGAGAAGGTAAGTACAAACGGAAGGCGTCATTTTTGTTTGTTTGTTTGATTGCCCATTAATTTACCTCAGCTTCGTTTTAGCTACGCCAATTCAGGTTTGCACCTGACTTTGACCGGTGAGTCTCTAAAGAAAATTTTTTACATCCGGTTTAATTCAAGGTCTCGTGAATGTGGAGCAAGCTGCTTACCACACTTGAGCCAACTCCCTTTTTTAGCTTATGGTGTTGACGATGCACAAGTTTTTCGTTACTAATACTGAAATTAGGTATTGAAAATAGGATTGAGATCAAGTACATAGTATTCTTACAGTAAATAAAAAGGAGAATCTATAATCATTAGATATAAGATAATCAATGGTCATAATTTATTCAAAACTATTTTTTAAAAATAATGTGGAAAAAAATTAAATTGTGTTTTTGATAACTTGCATAAATTACGGGATTGTTATAATATTATTATATTTAGATATACGTAGAAAATTCTAGTTTTGGACTTATTCATTAAGGTTTGTATTCTTTATATAAAGGCCCCTATATGTGACCTAATAGGTTACAGAAAATCTACACTCTTTTTCTTCTCTTGTTCTTCCTCTAATAAATTTAACACGTTATCAGCACAAATTGCTCAAAATCAAAGGTACTTTTAATTAATGTTAATTTCTCTTAATTTGCATACCGATGATAATTGGCATAAATATATAATCCTATCTTCTGTAGCAGAATAATTAATTGATTTGATACTTATTTGTTGTTCTATTTTATGGATATTTGTTAGTTATTTTTCTCATTCACAATTGTAATGATTCTACAATTTTTCTATTATTATGTTTGGAGGTTTTATTTTATATGATTCCTTACTGTAATAAATAGTTTTTACTAGCGTATTTGTGTATTTACTTATATATTCCTATTTTTCTTTTGATATAGCATGGATCATATGAATGGACACTCAATGGTGGAGAGTTATGTTTGATTGATAGTGCCACAACTCATACCATATTAAAAAACCCGAAGTTTTTCTCAAACATAAAACTGACAAAAACCTGCAGTGTCAACACTATATCTGGAATGAGCAATATAATAGAATGCTCCGGAAGAGCATCTATCTTGTTACCTAGAGGGACAAGAATAGACATTAAAGATGCTTTATATTCAAGCAAATCACAAAGAAACTTGCTTAGTTTCAAAAATATTCGAGAAAATGGCTTTCATGTTGAAACCATGAATGGAAATGGTGTTGAGTATTTATTTGATCTTGTATCTCATCAGACTAGCCAGAAGCAAGTCCTAGAGAAGATGAGAACATATACACCTAGTTTGTATGGTACAATAATTTACCCCATTGAAACATATAATGTGACTAACCAGAAGTTGGTCAACAATGAATTGTTCTCTTTGTGGCATGACAGACTTGGTCACCCAGGTGAAACAATGATTCATAGGATAGTTGAAAGTTCACATGGACACCCACTTAAGGACCTGAAGATCCTCTTAAAGGGTGACCTGACATGTACGACTTGTTCGCTTGGCAAATTAATAACAAGACCGTCTAAACAAAAGTAAACGCGGAATCTCCCATGTTCCTTGAATGAATTCAAGGTGACATATGTGGACCTATAACACCACCATGTGGACCATTTAGGTATTTTATGGTGTTGATTGACTCTTCAACACGATGGTCACATGTAAGCTTGCTAGGTCTCAACACAAAATGTTGCATTTGCAAGGCTTTTAGCCCAAATAATTAAATTACGGGCTCATTTTCCTGATCAACCAATTAAAAGAATCAGGATAGACAATGCGGGAGAATTTACATCAAAGTCTTTTAATGACTATTGTTCATCTATTGGTATAGTGGTTGAGCATCTAGTGACTCATGTACACACATAAAACGCCTTGGCAGAGTCGTTGATCAAGCGGTTACAGTTAATAGCTAGACCAATGTTAATGAAGTCAAGATTGCCACCCTCGGCTTAGGGATATGCAATTTTTCATGTCGAGGCTTTAATTCGACTTCGACCGACCGCATATAATAAAATGTTTCCCTTGCAACTTGTCTCTCGAAGAGAGCATGATATATCATATCTAATAATCTTTAGTTGTGCGATGTATGTCCCTATTGCTCCCCCACAACGAAATAAAATGGGGCCACAAAGGAGATTGGGAATATATGTGGGTTTTGAGTGTAATACCCTGTCTCCGCTAATTGAAGGCTGAAACGCACATGTATTGTTTGAAGAAACCCTTCTTGAACCATATCACGAACGAAATGACAATCGATACGTAGATGCTTCGTTCGTTCATAAAACACGGGGTTAGTGTTGTGCAACTTTAGTGTTGTGCAACTTTATTGTTTGAAGAAACCCTTCTTGAGCCAAGTGTTGTGCAACTTTATTATCACAGTGAAGAGGAATAGGCAAAGGAACTTGGACTCCAAAATCCTTGAGCAATCCTTCCATCCACACCTGTTCACTAGAAGTGTGTGACATGCTCCTATGCTCACTTTCTACTGTAGATTTAGAAATTGTTTTTTGCTTTTTCGATTTCCAAGAGACTAATGAATCTCCTAAGAACACACAATACCCCATTGTAGAATGACAAGTAAAGGCAAAACTTCCCCAATCAGCACCACAATATGCCACAAGAGATAAAACTGATGTTCTTGGATAAAATAATGTGCAATCAACAGTTCCTTTCAAATAGTGTAGCAAAAACAAGGCAGCTTGCATATGAGGTTATCAAGGAGAAGCAATAAACTAGCTAAGTTGTTGTACATGAAAGGAATGTCTGGCCTAGACAATGTAAGGTACAAAAGCTTACCAACTAATCGTCTGTAAGATTCAGGTTCTGACAAAAGCTCTCCTTGTTCTTGTTGTAATTGCAAATTTCACTGCTTAGGAAAAGAAGAAGCTTTGCAATCCAGCATTCCTACATGTTTAAGCAGATCTAACACATATTTGCGCTGGTTCAACTTAATCCCTGTCTCTGATCTGGCTATTTCCAAGCCCAAGAAATATCTAGCAAGTCCTAAATCCTTGATAGTAAATGCCTTATCCAAGGAGGATTTAGTAAATGCTATGAATGTAGAATCATTCCCAGAAAGAAGCATGTCATCCACATATACTAGGGCCACAGTAAATGATGCACCATCAGCTTTTACAAATAATGAGTAATCTTGCTTAGATTGGATAAAACCTAATTGCAAAAGGTGCTTGGTTAACTCAACATTCCACTGCCTACTAGCTTGCTTGAGTCCATATAGTGACTTCTTCAACTTACACACTTGACCAGGTTTTGCTTTATCATACCCCAAAGGTGGCACCATATACACTTCTTCATCCAAAAAACCATTCAAGAATGCATTGTTTATGTCTAATTGATGTAAAGGCCAGTTATGAATATGATGTCCGCCTTTTTAGTTGTGTTTTTAGGGTGTGTTTTTAGTTTGTTTGATTCTCTTTCTTTAAGTTTGTATTTTGTTTTGAGTCGTTTGTGTAGGTTTTCGTATTTGCTTAAGATATGGAGTCTACATAAGCTTTGGTGGTGTTTTTGTAGGTTTTTGAATCTATTTTGGAGCATATTTTTGGAGAAGATGAGAAACAGAAGGAATAAAGCACTCAAAGAGAGACATGAATATCAATTTTGATCCATGAAAGAAGTTAAGAGACCCGTTATCAAGCCTTAGGATGAAGAATCAAAACAAAAACGAAGGCAAACGACCCCCCTAATGAAGGAGATATCTCATTTACAAGGCAGTTTTCAAGGTTGAAGGGGGTCGATAACGACCCTGTGGGGGTCGATAACGACGTGCTCCGTGTCCGAGTCGGCGCAATCAAATGTATTTTCATCCCTTTTATTAGTTTCCTTAAGGGGATATATCTTTTAGAGATTCATTATATCTTTTAGAAGATTTATTTCCTTATAGATAGATTAGTTTTCTCTATAAATACTCTTGTCCTATCATCATCTTAAGGGGGGAGTCATTCAAGTTAGTTTTGGGTAGAAGAGAGAGAAGAGAGGAGGCGTGAGAGAAAGAAGAGGAGGACGATTTTGTGGAGTTTGCTTGGAGGACAAGTCTTGTTTGGATTCGGTTGTAAGCTTCTCTTTTCTTCTTAATTTAATTTAGTTGTCATCAATTATGATGAGTGAGTAGTCTCTTATTCTAGGGTTGGGGTTAGAAACCCAACATGATTGTGCATGAATGATGATGTGATGAATGAATTAAATGCCTTTTGTCTATTCTTCTCCTTGTTTGTGTAAAAGCTTTGACGAAAGTTGAAGTATTTCATGTTTATAACTTGATTGAAAGAGAAAGTTATGAATTTGAATAGATATAAAGTTTGAAATGAAAGTTGAGAACTTCAGATCAAAATAAGTAGATTAAGTGAATTGGTTTATGAAAGTTGTTTGATTTGCTTGTTTATTCAACGAAAGGTGATAACTTTATGTTAAATGCATGATTTTTATGATTCATATTGTTTGAAGTTGCATGATTATGTTATGGTGAACCCTTATCCTAGATTTTTGTATTATTTGTGAGTCAAGTTTAATTTCCAGGTACCTCGGTAACGACCCTACCAAGGTCGGTACCGACCTGCATATTTCCTCTTTGTTTTGCTGTTTACTTAGTTTTTCTGCTGAATTTGCACCTCGATATCGACCTTGAAAAGGTCGATACCGACCCCCTTTCAGTGTGCTTGTTTGGTTGATTTGCTTTGTTCTTTGCTTTGTTTTCTCTTTTGCTTTTTAGTTTAGTAATTAGACACAACCTCGCTTCCCGTGGACGATCTTGATTGTGCTATACTCAGCGGGGTCTTGACTATAAATTTATTTATTGTCAAGTAAATCACACTCAACAAATTGGCGTCGTTGTCGGGGAAGTGATAACACTGTGTTTAGTTGCTTTATGGGTTTGGGAATCCCGACCCCGTTTTTGTTTCTTACTAGTTTACTTTTGTTTGTTTTCTTAGCTTATGCAAGCAGGAAGACGTCGTCTTGAATTTGAACAACCTGATTACTATTCTAAGCCTGAACGTATTCTTCATCACATATTAAGAGAGAACCGAGCAATGGATGCCCTTGAAGATATTGCTCAACAAATGGCTAACCTCCGTATACCAATGGAGGCAATGTAGAGAGAAAGAGATACTGCAAATGTTGTGGCTGCACGTTTACAAGAGCAGTTGAGCGCCTTCCCTAGGAATGTCAAGCAGTACATGCAACCAGAACTGTGGGTGCCAAAGTCAACAATCGTGCTTGCTGAGATAGAGAAAGCCTTTGAGATCAAATCTCAATTCATATCCTTGATTAAGAGGGCCTAGTTTGAAGGGAAACCCACTAAGTGCCCAATGGAGCATATTAGAAATTTCATTGATTTATGTGACACTATTGCTGCTGATAATGTCTCTTTAGAATATGTTCAATTGAAAGCTTTTAAGTGGTCCCTTGGAGGAAAGGCCATGAGCTGGTTAAAGAGCCTACCTCCTAGGTCAGTTAGGACTTGGAAGGCTTTGCATGAATTGTTCATGACAAAGTTCTTTCCTCCTGCCAAAACTACAAAATTAAGGAAACGCATCACCTCCTACCACCAACTGTCTAATGAAACCTTTGTGGAGACATGAGAGAGATTCAAGGAGATGCTTAGACAATGCCGTACCCATGGGAAACCACAATATGTACTCCAAGAGATCTTCTTCCAAGGGATCATAGTGAAACAAAGAACCGCATTAATCTGCACACTGCTTGCGGTTTCATTTAGATGGATCCCGAAGATGCATGGGCGTTGCTTGACAAACTCACCAATTATGATGCCATGTATGAGACACAACAGACACCCCAACCACAAAAGTAGCTCTACAATCCAAACACTGATGTTGATCCGGATGTGAAAGTCCAATTCATGAAAGATGAGATCAATCGGCTCAAGAAACAGGTAAGTTTCCTTAAAACCTCTCAACCTTGTCAAGAATATGGCTCTCAAGCCCATAGTACTTGTGCTTGCACTAACATTAAGCAGGTTAGAGCCGTTGAGACCTATGTTGATGTGCATTATATGAGAGGTCAATACAGAAACCCGCCTAATAATTATGACAAGAACAACAACTATCCCGCTTGGGGGAGTTACAACAGAGGTCAAGGCCATGCACCTCCACCACAAGAGAGAAAGCCCGCACCTTACAAACCTCTAGGGTGAAAAATTTTTTGTGTAAGATGGCATTTCGCTTGGGTACAAGGACTCCATGAAGGAATCAATGGGGTGAAAAACGAAATCAATGGAGTCCGGGCTGACCTAAATAACCAGATGAAAGGTGTACATTCCAAGTGGGTAGAATTAGAGATTTGGAAGAAGAGCGTTGATTCCCAATTAGGTAACCTTGCTACACAGATTCCAAGACCTCAAGGGAAACTTCCGAGCCGTCCCGAGGAAAACCCTAGAGGGCAAATTGCAGCAATACACCTTAGAAGTGGAAAGAAGTTGTCGGATCATGCTGAGATCAAGGAAAAAGAGAACGGAGATGAAGATGACACCCCTGTCAGGCCTGTTACCGACCTTAACAGGGTCAATACCGAAGCTTAGCACATCGTTACCGACCCCCAGGGTCGATAACGACCCTTCCAGCCCAGTCAAGGTACATCTTTGATACCGACTCCTTTTATCAGTAATGAGGTCGATAACAACCCTCCCAGGGTCGGTACCGACCCTTCTCCTGCACTTATCGACCCTCTTGTCGATTTAGTAACGCCATAACTCGAGCCCGTTTTGGTTCCGAGTCCGACGAAGACTCTTCTCTTCCCCTATAAGAAGTCCAAGGACTCCACAAAAGGGAAGTTTAGGTGTTTTGTTAAAGTTCTCCAAGGCTTAAATATTTCCATACCATTCGCTGAGGCCCTAAGCAAAATGCCAGCTTACACAAAACTTTTGAAAGAAATATTGAGCAGGAAGAGGTCTATATCCGAGTTCACAGATGAGGTCCGATCCTTAGAACTCCCTGAGAGAAGCTAGGCGACCTAGGTAAGTTCGCCATTACTATTGGTATTGGAGCGTATCGTTTCAAAACTTTATGTGACTTAGGTGCCAGCGCAAGTCTCCTACCACTCTCTATTTGGTCCAAGGCCAATATGGGACCATTAGAACATGTGAATATGAAGCTATATATGGTAGACGGATCATGTGTGAAGGCAACTGGAGTCGTGGAAGATGTTTCTGTCTAAGTTGGCAAATTTTTTGTTCCCAACGACTTCATAGTGACGGAGATGCCAGAAGACCTTGTGGTGCCAATCATTCTTGGAAGACCATTCCTAGCTATAGTAGGTGCACGTGTTGATGTTAGAAAGGGACTTCTCACATTCGATATTGGGGAAGAGAAGGTCGTGTTTCGCTTCAATCCTGTCGTGAGCGACGGTACTGAAGAGCCTACCGACCCACCATGGGTTGGTAAGGACCCTTCTCTGAGTACAGAAACAAGACAGTTCAAGGAAGTCACACTTATCGAGGAGCCTATCGACCCTCCATGGGGCGGTACAACCATTCTCGAAACGATCAGAATGATGGGGGCGAAATCCAGCCCGTTACCGAGTCTAACCTGCACATTACCAAGCTTTAATAAGTCCAGCAGTGATGTGATTCCATCTACCGAGTCATGGCCCCATGATTTAAGTGAAGATTCCAGCCCTAAAGACAAGCCCAATGTGCATGATAAAGGGGAGCCTACACTTGGACAAGCAAACAAGGCCGATGTTCGAGGCGCTAAGAAGCCGAGTCAAGGAGCCATGCCCTATCTTAGGCGCATCACGCGAGCCCTAGCCAAGGAAATACTAGACAAAATCAAGGAGGAACTCATGGCTCATAAGTTTCCGATGGCTAATGATGGTGAAGGTTGGAGTGTTCTTGTGACTATTGGTTGGACTAGTGCTAAAACTTGACTTATGTTTTGTTAAGGGTTTTTAGTTGAATTTCTTGAAACTTAAGGGTGTTTTATATAATTAGAGAGAAGTGTGGGATGATTTGGTGAGGCGTGGATCTAGGTTATATGGTCGTCCTTGGCCTCCATTTTGAGTTAGACTTGGACGAAAATACTCTCTTGTTGTTTCTTTACTTTGTTCAATCTAGTTTGCATTTCTTTCGTTCAATCTCGTTGTTCGATTGTTGGTGAGTAAATATCCGACAATCTTGCATCTTAGTTTGCTCAATTCTTGGTGATTCATATCCAAGGTTTGAGCATCCATATCCAACAATCCATCAATCCACTTCCAAACGCTCCATCCATCGATCCATCTCTATCTCGGTGGAATTCTGCGCCACGTCAGTATTTTCATCATAACTTCCAAATTACATATCATCGGAATCTAAAATTTTGAGGGCTTCAACTAGACTCATATATCTAATTTCTCGTTTTGGAATCACCAATTCTGAGTTCGGACAAGGAAGATCCAGCCAGTTGAAGACGGGTCAGATTCCTTGGTGTTTGTTGTCGGAATTCCTTGGATTCTCTTGGCGATCTCTTTGCACCATCATCTACACCATCGATCCTCTCATCAAGTGGTATCAGAGCCACGTGAAGGTATCACCATATAAATCTTGTTTCGAACTTGAACTTCCACTTGTTGCAAGTTTTTGGTTCGAAATTGTTGTGTGGTTGCGTTGTTGTTGTGTGCAGCCTTAGAGGGAGTCATTGTCTTGTTTTGTTGTGGACGTTTTGTGTTTTGAAATTGTTGTTGTCTTGGCCGAGTTTGGTGCTCAGCCATGGCTGCAAAACCTTGCCCAGATTACATCCATGGTTAGACTCCAAAGGTCCATTTAATTTGGTAGTTGAAAGGTTGCTTCTAATGCTTGTTTAATGCCTTGAACTAGTAGATTTCTTGAATGAACTTTACTGATTTTGTGCTAAGGAAGAACGTGGCTTGTGTGTCCAAAAAACCAGCCTTAAATCTTTTCGTTACATGCTTGTTGAAAAGTTCGGTGCTAGGATACGGGAACGACACCAAGACGAAACATCTTGTGTTGTTACTTAAAGTTGTGTTTGCATTCTTTTACTAAATCAGAAAAACCTTGCCGGCGGCGTAAAGCTAATAAGGGGTCAGGCACAGAAAAAAAGATTAAGACTAGAAAAACCTTGCCCGACGGCGTAAAGCTAATAAGGGGCCGGGCACGGAAATAGTAGTCAACTAGTAGAGCCTAGCAAAGGCCTACTCGAACAAAAAAAAATTAATTATTTCATTATACTTGATGTTGTGTCTTGGTGGTTTAGTAGCTTCCTAGCATTGTTTCCCTAAGCAAGTGTGTGGTGAATATTTTCTTTGTTGCCCTTTGTTGTTTTTACCTACTTGCAACTTGTCGGATTTTCATCTCGGGCAAGTCTTGGTGGTTAATTCAAGTGCACTCTATACCTTGATCTTTGCCGTGTTTGTAAGATGACAAGTGTAGGTGATGAGAAGGATAAGCAACAGGTTGAAGAGACGTCCACTAGTTCGGTGGCTGCCATGTTGCAATCCTTGCAACAATCTTTGGAAGCTATGGAGACTCGCCTTGCTGATCAATTTGATGCTTTGGAGAGCCGAATCCTAGGGCTGGACGAGAGGACAAAAGTGCCTCAAGAGGGGGAGCTCAAGAAGACATGAGAGGATGGAGAGTGCTTGGTGGTCCCACGAACACTCTTCATGATGGAGAATACCACCAGGCCTAGTCAACGGGAAGTTATCTTTCACACTCGATGTAAGATCGTGGATAAGGTATGTAGTGTGATAATTGATAGCGGTTCGTGTTGCAATATTATTAGTAAAGAGGTGGTGGATAGGTTTTCTTTGAGTACTACTCCTCAACCTTTACCTTACCCTTTGTGTTGGTTGAACTCTAACGCCCCTATCCAAGTCCAGGAGAGGGCTCGTATTTCTTTGTCTATAGGGCCATACAAGGATGAGGTGGAGTGTGACATTGTCCCAATGACCGCTTGTCATCTACTATTGGGACGCCCTTGGCAATTTGACAAGAAAGCGATCCATGATGGAATATCCAACAAATACCACTTCCAAATGGAGGGAAAGAAGGTGATTTTGAGCATCCATATCCAACAATCCATCAATCCACTTCCAAACGCTCCATCCATCGATCCATCTCCATCTTGGTGGAATTCTGCACCACGTCAGTATTTTCATCATAACTTCCAAATTACATATCATTTGACTCTCAAATTTTGAGGGGTTAAACTAGACTCAGAGATATAAATTTTCGTTTTGGAATCACCCAATTCTGAATTCGGAAAAGGAAGATCCAGCCAGTTGAATACGGATCAGATTCCTTGGTGTTTTTTGTCGGAATTCCTTGGATTCTCTTGGCGATCTCTTTGCACCATCATCTACACGATCGATCCTCTCATCAAGCAGGGTCGTTAACGACCTTATCTACCTCGGTAACGACCCCCTATCTGAGAAACAAAGTTAAGTATTCTTGCTCTGCTTTGTGAGATTTTGGTCTTGATCCTTTCTTATATCCTTGTTCTACATCCTTTCCTACTTTAAATGCTATGAAAGAGTCGAAGCCCCCTTAGTTTTCGGATTTTACTAACCCTAATGTAGGAATTCCGAGCATACTTGTTGATGATAGAGGACCAAATGTCTTGGAGAGAAGCTTTACATCTAAGTATGGGGTTTCTCTTGACCCCGACAAAGCTGGATGGAAGCCGCCCTGATCCGCCAAGGTATGTTCATCGGGCTAACGACGTTAAAAATAGCGCTTACGGGAGGCAACCCGCTTTTAGTTTTTGTTTCTTAGATCTTTTTGCTAGTTTTCTTTTGAGTTGTTTTTAGGTTAGAGTAGTGTAGTAGGGATAGATGTTTCTATAAAGTGACTCAAGTACTAAACGAAGAAGAAGTGCTAATCCGAAGAAGAAAATTCAAGAAACTCGGTGCTGAAAGGAACAACGGAGAAAAATCGGTGGTTCGGTAACGACCCCCACAGGGTCGGTACTGACCTCTACAGAATCAAGAAAATTCAACTCCTCAAGTGATCAATGGTTTCAAGCAGCTTCAGATTTATTTTGTGAGTTCCCTTTTCCTTATCCTCTTTATTCTTTTTATGTCTTTAAACAGTGAGGACACTGTTTAGTTTAAGTATGGGGTGGAGGAAAAGGAAACTGATAGAGCATATAGATATAGGTTTTAGAGCATGTTTTTATTCCCTTATTATGCATTTCTAGCTAGAGTTTTGCTTTAAGTTGTAGTTTGAGTTTTATTTCGATTTAGTTCGGAATCTACGCGTTTCTGTGCTTTATTGTAGGATGGAAGGTGAAGCATGGTGAATGTGAAGCTAAGGACCAGAGCTAGGAACGAGTGGAGAGTATTGAAGTGAAGAACCGAAGGGAAAATCACAAATCAAGATGAAGCTTAAAGTGATTCAAGTGAAGATTGGAAGAGCTAAGGCCCAAGAGCTTAAGGGATAAAAACGCTTAAACCCGGGTCATGCATTGGAGTCTTGTTTTGACACCTCTATCTTGGAATGCTTGGTTTGGGAGCTACAGTGGTCGGGTGAAGCTGAGTTTGGTATCACTGGAAAGCTAACACGAAGAGCTATAATTCATATTTTTACTCCGAGTCCAAATTCCAACTCGAAGGGGGTCAAAACAACCTCTAAAGTGTCACCAGAGTTGTTGAGGCCGGAGCGCTGGCAGGACCAGGGAGAGCGCGACCGCGCTTCGGTACGTTGATCCGACGCTGACTCAGGTCGTCGTGTTATCTTTTGGGCCGACTTTATTAGTATTTTTGGATGTTTTTGATATCGTATAAATACTCTTTTAGGGTTTCTTTAGAGATAGATGCTATCTACTATTGTTTTTACGTTAATTTGAATTGGAGAACTCTTGGGAGACAAAAACCCTAGTTTGCAATATTGAAGAGAAATCGAACTCTTGTAAGTTTAATTCTTCTTTAATGTCAATTTCTAGCTAATTTTTCCATGTCCAACTAGTTAGTTGAAGTTGTATGCATGATTGTTTGTGAGATTTGAATTATTTCTATTTGCCTTGACTAGATTGAATCTCTCCATGTTTGATTGATTAAATTCACTTAGGATTATAATAGCTTGATCACCTATTCTTTTTCTAGGTTGAATTACAACTAGAATAACTAAATAGGCGGTGGAATTTGGTTATTCATGGATGAATCCTTTGATTAAACTTATAGACGGTGGAATAAGTTTAATCAAAGGCGGAGAATTCAATAACAAAACTTCATGAATAGACGGTGGAATTCATGAATTATGTTTCTATTGAATGCTTTGAACTTAATTGCATGATCAATTTGACATAGAAGGTTTTCTAGGTTAATTGGTTAAAAGGTTGTTAAAGACGGTGTATATTAATAACCATTGTAAGCTTGAATTTCATGAATTCACAATAGATTAGTCAAGGGAAATCGAAATAAGAATAATCAAGGATCAAAACTCATGTATGCAATGGAAACGAAACTGGACGCTTTTCTCTATATTTGAACTTCTAATCGTTTTATTTTCTTTGCTTTATTTATTTAGATAATTAGTTTGAAATCATAAAACCCCCCTCTTACTTAGTAATATTATTTAAATACAAGTAATATGAGTCCCTGTGGGTTCGACCCTTGCTTCCACTTTACTCAGGTTAGGAAGTTAGTATATTTCTTTGACAGTGCTTTTATAACGACATAAAAGTGCTCGTCAGAAACTCAGTTTTTGTGTCTTTGTTTGTGTTTTTAGGATTGATAATGTTCCACTTAGATGTCCTATAATATGCTTTAACTTGCTTGATCATGTAATTCCTTTGGCATGTTGGGATAGCTTTGCCTAAGTCATGTTGAAAATTTGTTTTTATGTGGATACATAGCATGTGATGAAATGGAGCACATATGATCTTAGGCAGAAGTGACTTAAAGCCAACAAAAATTGCTACCTTGTGAGTTATTTTTGGCCTTATAGGGAGAACATTAAGAATCCCTCTTCTTTTCATGTGTGATTTGCTCTCCTTATGCATATTATCTCTTGTCATTGATATGGTTATCTATTTCTTGAAACCTTTATGAGATATTAGTTCATTGCAGGTGAGATCATATGATGGAGAACTTATTTGTTTCTAAACCACTTTTTATCCTCTCTTTTTACCTACTTTATCATTATTCCTCTTTTTGAAGCCAATTTGAGTCTTGAAGCCTTTTATTTATAGCTCCACAAAATTATTCCCTAGCCAATGAAAGCTTGACCCTATCCGGGGATTAGGACTTAGTATTGGTTGTGATGGTTTTGTTGAGTAAGATGTATTGGTTCAAGTGTGGGGTAATATGGGTTGGGTAAAGCAAAATATCTTGTAGTATGTTATGTAAAAGGAGTTTGGTTCCCTGAATGTACTTGCTATAAAAGGGAGAAAAAGAAAAGAGCAGAAATTATTACCGACCCCATATAGGGTCGGTACCGAGCTTCACAGGAAAAAAAAGAAGAAAAAAAATAGAGAAAGATGAGTAGTAGAGAAAAAGTGTGCATGAGCCAAATTTTCCTTAGTGTTTATAAGTAAGATTAGTGAGTTATTAAAGGGGTGAAAGAGTAAAGTGTGCTTTAATGTTAAGTGAGTTTGGTTTGTTTATGTGAGTTTTGGTGAGTATGTTTAAGAGTTTAGGAGTCTTGATTCCCGGATTTTTAGCACCACATAACCAAAATATTTCCACGCCTTATTGTTATTACCAAACCCCATTACAACCTGGCCGAATGGAAGCTTCTATGAAGATTTTCATTGAGCCTAAGTTCTCTTGATGATTTTATGTGTTTTGACATCTCAGGTGGAGAGTTTGGTGATATAAGTAACAATGACTTTGTAGTTTTTGCATATAGGATTGAGTTGAGAGTTGTTATTCTAAGCCTAAACACTTGAGAGTTGAGAGAAGCACATTACCCTTGTGAGCTTGGATTTATAGTTACTATTGCTTGAGGTTGCTCATATATGTGTGATGACATTAGATTCACTTGTTTGTCTATTTCTACTTGTGCATTGATGTTGCTTTTTGATAAGGGCATTGACTTGAAGGACTTGTTGTTGGTTTTGATTGATGTCTTGTGATTGCTTGAGGACAAGCAAGTCTAAGCATGGGGTATTTTGATGTCTGCCGTTTTAGTTGTGTTTTTAGGGTGTGTTTTTAGTGTGTTTGAGTCTTTTTCTTTAAGTTTGTGTTTTGTTTTGAGTCGTTTGTGTATGTTTTCATATTTGCTTAAGATATGGAGTCTACATAAGCTTTGATGGTGTTTTTGTAGGTTTTTGAAGCTGTTTTGGAGCATATTTTAGGAGAAGATGAGAAACCGAAGGAATAACGCACTCAAAGAGAGACATGAAGATCAAGTTTGAGCCATGAAAGAAGTTAAGAGACCCGTTATCAAGCCTTAGGATGAAGAATCAAAACAAAAACGAAGGCAAACGACCCCCTAACGAAGGAGATATCTCAGTTACAAGGCAGTTTTCAAGGATGAAGGGGGTCGATAACGAGGTGCCCCGTGTCCGATTCGGAACAATTAAATGTATTTTTATCCCTTTTATTAGTTTCCTTAAGGGGATATTGATGAAACCCGAAATAAAACGTCGCTAGAAGACAAGAAACGGGATTCTATTATTCGATTGTGCAAACACTTGCTCTTTATTTATTGTTTTCTTACAGCAAGGTTACAAATTACGAGGTTACAAACAAACGAGGTTTACACCTTAGACCTCCTAAGAGTATTCGAGATCTCGATCTAACAAGGTTCGAGATCTCCTAATCGCTATGAGATTCTCCTATCCACAAGCCACTTGATGGACTCCTGTGGCGAGGTTGAGCTTTGAGTTTGAGCGTGGTGATGATGCAGCGAGGTCTTTGGTGTGATCGAAAACTCTCTGTGCGACTTGAAGTCTTTTTGTGGACTTCACTTGTCTATAGCGAGGTCTTTTGACGATGATTCAACACGTCGATCTTCAACGAGCAAGATAGTTCTTGAGTTCAAGATGTTTTTCGACCCCTCGGCACCTACGAGGTTCTCCTCTATTTATAGAGAATTGAGGGGCCGAGCTTTGGTGTTTACTCGATGTGGGACGCCCGAGATTAAGGCCTCTGATTGGTCCGGAGGTGAGGCAGCCGATGATTGGTTGGGGGGAAAGGCGGCAGCTGATTGGTTCAGGCGGACGGGGATGTCAGCTAAGTCGGCAACGAGGTTTGGACCTCGTCCCCGAGGTCTCGGAAGACCTCGCGTAGATTGGGATTTTGTTTAAATAAAAGGCGGGTATGGTGGTGGGCCCCATAATCCACCTTGGGAATCCCGTCGGATCCGTTTTATTCCTTGTACCCCGGGCCCACTTCCTGTTCAACCATTTTGAGCACCATCACAACCCCATGGCCTGGGGACCTCGTCTCGAGGACCGCAGATCATAAATACGAGGGGTATTTGATTCATTAAACCCGGGGTGCGGGTTTATGCTTCTTAGGACTGCGAGATGCGAGGTCTAGAGGTTGGGTGGATATTTTGCGAGGAACCCTCTTGCGAGGCCCGACACTTAGGCTTTTCTCTCGTTCGTGCGTGTGATGCTTCCTGGGCCTGCTCCCCCGTATCTTGTTTAATGGGCCGTCAAAGCAGACCAAGCCCAATAAGCCTTTCGGGAGTGGGGAGAGGCCCAAGCTTGCCCTTTATAAGAAGCGTCTCTTCCACGCCTCATCTCCATCTTCTTCCTCCAGTGTTCTCTCTCTCTCTCTCTCTCTCTCTCTCTCTCTCTTTTTCTCTTGCCCTTTCAGTTTCCGGCGAGCGGTTTCCAGACGGTGTCTCGACGATCTTCCGACATCTTCCAGGAGCGCCACCGGTTCATCCGCGTCAATTTTAAATAAGTAAGTGTTCGACTCCCTCTTTCGCGTTTTTGATGTTCTTCCTCTTTCTCTCGCCGCCCTCTGCTCCAACGGGAGACAGACGTTTCCCGGCGCTTCGCGGCGGTGTCACGGCGGCGATGCGGAGGGGGTGAGGGCGGCGCTCACGCCCGTGTGCAGCTCTTGATTCTCTTTTTGTTGAGTTTTCTCTTTCTTCGATTCGTGCTCTAACGGGCGACAGTTGCTTTTCGGCGTTTCGTGCCAGCGTCACGGCAGCGAAACGGTGGGGGCGAGGGTGGCGCTCGCCTTGCTCTCGGACCCTTCGTTTGCCAACCGACAGTTGAGTTCCGTCGTCTCCTCCGCTTTCAAAATTCGAATGCCTTGGGAAGCCAAACGTCATGATGTCTGACTGATGAGACGTTTGGCCTTCCACCGCTGGCCTCCATTCCGTCTTCTCCTTTTTTTTTTCTTTTTGGCGCTTCACATTCTTCCTCAGCCGTCCTATCTGTCAGAGTAGCCCTAGGGTGCTACCTGGTTTCTTCCAGTCGTTAACTCGCGTATTCTTTTTTGTGGCCTTGCTCGATGTCTTAACACTTTTTCTTTTCCAAGTGTTCACCTCTCGTGGCCTGGACGTCGCTCTTTCATGCCTAGAGGAGCTTCTTTGAGCCCTCCACCAGGCTTCGCGTTTAAAGTTCAAGAGAGGTTCTACGAGGAGGCTTCTGAGGTTGTAGGGAGTGTCGAGACTAGTGACTCTCAGAACCCGAGGTCTCCCTCCCTGGTTTTCAGCGACCCTTCCTCCAGTGATTTTGACGTTTCCGTTAATTCGCGCTTCTCCCGACTTCGCGCATCGTCTGGTGTCGAAATGGCCTCGTCTTCGATTTCGGATGAGGAAGTAGCTTGTTTTACTGCGAGGTTGTCCGACTCTAACGACCTGGCGAGCTTTTTTGTGGAGCACATTACTGACGCCGTGTCCAGTGTTCCACCTGTCCTCGATGAGCGGATACCCATGTCCCCGGACTCGAGAAGGGCCTTTCTATCCGAGGGGTCGCCTACGGTATTGAAATCGGAAGACCTCGCGAAGATCGCCAAGAGCTTCGCTTGGCCCGAGGGTGTTGAGCTAGCGCTTCCCGAAGAGGAAGGTTGTTCCTTGGCATCATATGAAAGGTGCGTGGTTGTGCACCAGCCCATCCTCCAGGCCGGCCTCAGGCTTCCTTTGGCCTCGCACATTGTCGACTTCTTGTGGGCCATGCATGTCTGCCCGGCGCAGCTGTTTCCCAATGCGTGGAGGCTCGTGTGTGCCTACACCATCCGCAACCACGAGCTTGGGGACGGACCTGACCTCGACACCATGTCGAGCTTATTCTTAGCGAGGTGGGAACATGAGTCTTGCCTCGTCAATCTCAGCCTGCGTGGCCTTAAGATTACCACGGCCCCCTCGAACGTCGGGCCGTGGAAGAAGAAATGGTTCTTGGTCCGGGACCCTACTGGGAGGTATCTCAACTTCCCCACGGCCCGGACAACTTCGTCTGGCCCAAGGGTACACAAAAAGTCGACGAGCTCAAGAAGCGATACGCCCCTGCGCGCCTGGAGCCGTTCCAGGAGTATTTGTCACAGGACCGGTTTGAACGGGTCGGCCTGAGCCTTACCCCTCCACCCTACGAGGGAGAAGAGGGTATTTATTTTCCTTTTTGTTCCTTACTTCGTTACTTCTATTTGGGTTTCGGGCCACCCATGGCCCTGAGGGAGTACCTTGCTTTATTTAGTGACGATCGCGAGCCTCGCTTGGGTCATACTAACTTGATTGTTTGTGATATCTCGTTTCTTGCTTTTTATCTAACTTATTTTTCTTATATGTTTTTTTGACAGTGGATCTCTTCAACGCTCTGACCTCGAGGGCACAGGGAAAGAAACCTGCGACCTCCACCTCCCAGGTTCCTCGTGGCCCGAAGGGCCCCGCTGTAAAGGAACCGACTCCCCAGGCGAGGCTACCAACCTCGCAACTAAAGGCAACACCCCCGCCGCCGAAGGTGCCAGGGGTGAAGATCATCGAGGGGGCCCCGTCAAGGGGTGACGTCGCTAGGACGTCCTCCCAAGTCCCCCAAGGATCCGGCGATAGAGCCGGATCCAAAAGGAAAGAGGCCGAGGTGCCCTCTTGTCAAGACAAGAAGAAGAAGCACAAGGGGGACAACCAGAGAGGCACCTCGGGAGGGGAAATGGCCACTCGCCCCGGCCCCACGAGCCGGGTTATCTCGGTCGATGGACCTCCTGCCGGGAAGTTTCACTGTCCCAGACCCGCCTGGGGTGTGCCCAAGGACTGGGACAGGACAAACTGGAAGGAGGAGGTGGCGTGGGCGAACAACCTCTCGGAGCCTGCCCTTAATGACGAGATCCTTCGGTACTCGGCGATGGTATGCCTTACTTCTTCGAGGTCGTTTTTTGTTGGTTCCATTATTATCATTTTTTTAACGTCTTTTTGGTTTTTCAGCATCACTTCTTCGAGAACTATAACTGCAGTCGCGTCACCCTCCTCCACAAGAATATGGATAGGCTAGAGGCGCAGCTCAAGGCCCGTGACGCCGAAGTCGAGAAGAAAGGAAAGGACATCGCGGAGGCCGAGAAGCGAATTCGCACGTGGAAGTTGCGGCGGCGGATGAGGCCAAGGATGCCGCCAGGGCCAGGGAGGAGGCGAAGAAGGCCAAGGAGGAGGGGGGAAAGGAAAAGGGGGAGGTGAGGGGTCTGAAGGACGAGGTTGGGGACCTCAAAGCCGGAAATAAGGAGCTCCGGAGTAAACTGTCTACGGAGCACAAATTTTTTAGGGAGAAGGAAGCGGAGCTCCAGAAGGTCGAGGAGGAGATCAGCAGCCTCCGACAACGCGTTAGCGAGCTTAACGAGGAGGTGGAGGCTGCGGGACCCAAGTACGTGGCATCCACGGAGTATAAGGAAGAGTTGCTGGGCAGCGTGAACAAAATGTTCCTGCAGGCCGTCCGCATGGGTGTCATGCAAGCGGTCGCGAAGTACGGGCCTATCGATCCTCGCATTACCTTCTTCAACCCCAACTACGCACTGACCATGGGAGAGGAAACAGGGAAGGAGCCCGAGGGAGAATGTGAGTTCTAACTTAGAGAGGATGGAACCGTGGCCACCGAGGCGCCCACCGCAGAGCACCTCGGCCAGGGGGGCTCAGATCTCGCCACCGCAGATCCCCATCCCGCCACGGATGCACCAAGCCCCAAGCTTGACGTGACCTCCACCTCCACCTCCCAGGGCCCCACGGAACCTGCCGCCCAGACCGGGAAGGAATGAGGGATGCCCTCCTGATTAGCTTGTGTTTGTTTTTACATTTTTGGTATTTTGGTGGCCCCACTGGAGTCTGTAATTATGACATTCCGGCCCTCGTGGCCTTATTTTATGTAATTTTCTTTGTTCTATGGTTGTGTTTCGTGTTTCTTATTTTAGTTCACTGTATATACATCGCGATCCAACCCCATGGCCCGAGTGTCACATCATTTGTGGCGCGCTTGGGCCACATCGGGCACTTGTTTTATGCCGCGATCCCGAGCCTTGCTCGGATCTCGCATGATTGTTTTTATGCCGAGATCCCGAGCCTCGCTCGGATCTCGCATGATTATTTTTATGCCAAGATCCCGAGCCTCGCTCGGATCTCGCATGATTGTTTTTATGCTGAGATCACAAGCCTCGCTCGGATCTCGCATGATTGTTTTTATGCCGAGATCACGGGCCTCGCTCGGATCTCGCATGATTGTTTTTATGCCGAGATCACGAGCCTTGCTCGGATCTCGCATGATTGTTTTTTGTTGTTTCCAACCCCAAGCGGGAAGCGAGGGGTGGGCTTGAATCTTAAAAACTTATAATCTCCAACCCCAAGCGGGAAGCGAGGGGTGGACTTCGCAACTTAAAGCCGAGAATCTCCAACCCCAAGCAGGAAGCGAGGGGTGGACTTCGCAACTTAAAGCCGAGAATCTCCAACCCCAAGCAGGAAGCGAGGGGTGGACTTCGCAACTTAAAACCGAGAATCTCCAACCCCAAGCGGGAAGCGAGGGGTGGACTTCGCAACTTAAAACCGAGAATCTCCAACCCCAAGCGGGAAGCGAGGGGTGGACTTCGCAACTTAAAACCGAGAATCTCCAACCCCAAGCGGGAAGCAAGGGGTGGACTTCGCAACTTAAAACCGAGAATTTCCAACCCCAAGCAGGAAGCGAGGGGTGGACTTCGCAACTTAAAACCGAGAATCTCCAAACCCAAGCGGGAAGCGTGGGGTGGACTTCGCAACTTAAAACCGAGAATCTCCAACCCCAAGCGGGAAGCGAGGGGTGGACTTCGCAACTTAAAACCTAGAATCTCCAACCCCAAGCGGGAAGCGAGGGGTGGACTTCGCAACTTAAAATCGAGAATCTCCAACCCCAAGCGGGAAGCGAGGGGTGGACTTCGAACGAAATTTTCATTTTTGACACAGATTTGAAAATACCACTACCCTTTATTCAAAAAATTTGTAGGAAATAGCAACGTTTGGAGAGTTTACACGTAATATTTTTTGAGCCGATCGATGTTCCACGTTTTGCTCAGGGTACGTCCCTCGCTGTCTTTGAGCTTGAAAGCTCTGGGTGCGACCTCCTCGTCGAGGAGGTATGGTCCCTCCCAATTAGGGTCCAGTTTGGCGCCTTCGGTACGTCTCAAAACGAGGTTACCCGTGGCCAAGAACCGGGGTCTAACCTTTTTGTCGTGATATACCGCCACGCGTCGTTTATATTCTCTGGAGCGCAGGTCAGCCACCTCGCGCAGCTCGTCCCTAAATAGTAGCTCGACCTTGAGGTTGGCCTCGTTCTCTTTTTCATCGAAATCAAAAACTCTCGCCGAAGGGACCAAGGTTTCTACATGGACTAGCGCTTCCGCCCCGTAAGTTAGAGCGAAGGGTGTTTCTCCCGTTGCGCGATGCGCGGTGGTGCGATATGTCCATAGGACGAGCGGGAGAAGCTCCGCCCAACGACCTTGTGCCATGCCCAGGCGCTTCTTTCGATCGGAGAAGATGCAGGCATTGACGTTCTCCACTTGACCGTTGGACTGGGGGTGGGCCACGGAGGAAAACTTGAGGGTTATGCCCAGGTCGGAGCAGAAAGTCCGAGTCTCCTCGCAGTCGAATTGGGGGCCATGGTTAGTCATGATGGTAATGGGAACGCCAAAGCGGTAGACGAGGTTCTTCCACAGGAAGTCGCAGACCTTTGTCCCAGTGATATTTGCCATTGCTTGAGCTTCGACCCACTTCGTGAAATAATCGACGATGACCAAGATGTACCGCACCTGGCCAACAACCTTGGGGAAGGGGCAGAGGATGTCCATCCCCCACATCGCGAAGGGGCACGACGCTTGTATGGAGCGAAGACGCGAGGTCGGGGCGTGCTGGAGGTTACCGTGCTTCTGACACCCGTCACATTTCTGGACATAGGCCCTCGCGTCCTTCCTGAGGGTGGGCCAAAAGTATCCCAAATGGGTGATTTTATGTGACAAGGCGCGCCACCCGGGGCGGCCGCCATAAACCCCCTAATGTGCCTCATATAGTATATGCCCCGTAGACTCGGTTGGCACACACAACAAGTTGGGCTCAGCGTAGCCTCGGCGATAGAGCCGGCCGCCGATGACGCAATAGCGGGCCGCCTGCATTTTCAACTTCCGAGCCTCCGCAGGGTCCTTTGGGAGGACGCCGCTCTCCACATATCGCGTGATCGGGATCCTCCATTCCCCAGTTGTAACGGAGAGAACCTCGCTGGTTACACTCCACGAGAGTTTTCTTTCCACCATCACGTGATTTCCTACCTCCAAGGGAAGGGCAGAACCTAACCTCGCGAGAGCATCCGCCTTCGTGTTCGAAGTTCGCGGGATGGACTCTACCGTAAAGGTTTCTAGGCACGACACCAAGGCCTTAACTTTCTCCCGGTACGCCGGCAGCAACCCCGTCCGGGTGTCGTATTGCCCGTTGAGCTGCCGCGCAACCAGCTCGGAATCGGTGTAGACCCTAATTTTTCGGGCTCCACTGAGGAGCGCCATCTCTATCCCAGCGATCATGGCCTCATACTCGGCCTCGTTGTTGGTGGCATCGAAGGCGAAGTTAAGAGTGTACTCCGTCTCGATTGAGGGACCGGCGAGGAATACGCCAGCCCCGCCACCGGCATCACACCGTGAACCATCAACAAATACCTTTCACCATGAAGTGACTTCCACCATGAAGTCAGAGCTTGCGTCCTAGGGAGGTATACTCCGAGCTTGCGTCAGTTTCGGGGAAGGTGACCTCCACCATGAAGTCAGCGAGGGCCTGCCCCTTCATTGCGGTCCTAGGGAGGTAGCTGATGTCGAATTCGGAGAGCTCGACCGCCCACTTCGTCATTCGCCCGGAGAGGGCGGGCTGGTGGAAGATTTTTCAAAGTGGGAGGTCAGAGAGGACCTGAATGGGGTGCGCGTGGAAGTAAGGGCTGGAGAAGATGGCGCTCCGCAGGCTGGAGCACGCGACTTATGAAGTAGACTGGGTGCGTGGCTTTTCTGGTTAGCACCGCACTGACCGTCTCCGGGCTCACCGCCACATATAATTGCAAGTCCTCGCCCGCCATTGGAGGTGACAACGTGGGGAGCTTTGATAGGAAGGCCTTCAACTCGGAGAAAGCAAGCTCTAGCCCCTCGTCCCAAACGAACTTGTCGTTCTTCTTGAGGGCAACAAAAAAGGGCAGGGACTTGTCCGCCAAGCGGGAGCAAAACCTCCCCAGGTAGTTCACGGCGCCGTTGAGCCGTTGTACCTCAGTGCGAGATCGTGGCGACCTCATTGAGAGAATCGACTCGACCTTGGCGGGATTGACGTCGATTTCGCGTTCGCTGATCATGAAGCCTAGGAACTTTCCCGATGACACGCCGAAGACGCACTTCTCGGGGTTCAGGCTGAGACGATTGTGCCTGAGGGTGACGAAGACCTCGTGGAGGTCGATCAGATGTTCTTCGGGGCTTTTGCTCCACACCACGATGTCGTCGACGTAGGCTGACACGTTCCTCCCCAAATGGTCCTTGAAGACCCGGTCAATGAGACGATGGAAGGTTGCCCCTGCGTTCTTAAGGCCAAAGGGCATGACCTTGTAGCAGTATGTACCCCGCTGTGTGATGAAGGACTTCTCCTCCTCATCGTGCGGACTCATCAAGATCTGATTGTATCCTGAGTACGCATCGAGGAAACTCAAGACCCTGTGCCCCGCGGTTGAATCAACTAGTTCGTCGATCGAGGGCAGGGGGTAGCTGTCTTTGGGGCATGCTTTGTTGAGGTCCTTGAAGTCCAGGCACATCCGCCACTTGCCGCTGGCCTTTTTGACCAGCACGACATTGGACAACCATCTCGGGTACTGGACCTCGCGGATAAACCCCGCGGCCAGCAGCTTAGCCACCTCGTCATTCGCGGCGTTTGCCCTTTCCTCGTTCATCTTCCTGCGCCGTTGCACCACAGGGCGAGTGGTTATGTCTACATTCAAGGAGTGCTGGGCCACGGTGCGCGGGATGCCGCGGAGGTCTTTGGCGGTCCAGGCGAACGCATCGCGGAATCTGGACAACAGGGCCTCCAACGACACCGCCGATTTTCCAAAGAGACACTCTCCCAAGTACATCTTCTCGGACTCATTCCCGAAGGGGGTAATCACCCTTCTTTCGGCCTCGGGGATGGGGACCGTGAAGTCCCGGACTTCGTGGTCGGCCTCGCCGGTGGACTCCACCACGAACACTGGGCATTTTTGTTTTGCCGGGTTGCATAGCAAACGCGACCCTCTTCTTGGTTGCCCTTTACCTCTCCAACCCCGTTGTCAACGGGGAATTTCATCTTCAGGTGATAGATGGAGACCACCGCCTGAAATTTCATCAGGGATACCCTCCTAATGATTGCATTGTACACCGAAGGCAGGTGTACCACCATGAACTCCACCATCTCGGTTCTCCTCGTGGAGTCGGTGCCCAGCGTCATCCAAAGGTCTATGAGATCTGCCACGTCGACCTCGTCTCTCGAGAAGGAGGTGAGTTTCCCAGCGTAGGGTTTCAAGGATGTTTCGGAGATCCCCAACTGCTCGAAAGCGCCGTAGTTCATGATGTCCACGGAGGATCCCGTGTCCACCAGCACCCGCTTCACCATCTTCGAGCATACTTGAGCGTGTACCACCAAAGGGTCCGAGTGCGGCATGTGGAGTCCCTCGGCATCTTCAGAGGTAAAGGCCAGACCTACATGGGAATGCGAGGTCTGGGTAACGCTAAATACCGAGGGCTCATGATGGCTTGCCCTCGCGTACCTCTTTCTTTCCGCCTGGCTCCATCCAGCCAGTGATGGTCCATCCGAGATGGTATGGATATACCCATCGGGTGTTGTTGTCTGCCCAGACCGAGCCTGCTTCGCGGGAGCTTGTTGCTCGACGTTGTTGGCCTGAGCCTGACTCGGGCCTTATGGTACAATGTTGGCTCCTGATGCGGGGTTGGCACGTCCCTTCTCGTTTGGGTTGTACAAGGGGCCGCCCTTGCCCCTATAGCCTCGTTGCTTTCCACCGAAGCAGTTCCAATTGCCACCACGGTTATTGTTGCGGTTGGCGTTGTTCCCGATGTTATTGTTGTTGTTGTTCCTGTTGTTGTTGTTTTTTTTTTTTTTTTTTGTTGTTGTTGTTGTTGTTGTTGTTGTTGTTGTTGTTGTTGTTGTTGTTGTTGTTGTTGTTGTTGTTGTTGTTGACAAGGGTTTGGGCCTGCGTCACATACGCATCCCTCGCGGCTGGCGCGGCCACCTTCGCATTTCCCTTAGCCTCGGCGATGATTTCCTTGTCGGTCTTTGGCCGAGAGCTTTGGTTTGCGGCATCCTCGGCATACACCTGGGACGTGATCCGAGCGCATAGGCTGTCGTACGTCGTTGGGCATTTTAGGAAAATGTATGTCTTGAAAGGCCCCGGACACAGGTTGCCCATGAGGGTATCTCGCACCGATGATTCGTCGATGTGTGCGATCTCCGCCACCGCGGTGGTGAACCTCGTGAAGAAGGTGCCCATCAACTCGCCCTCCCCCTGCTCAATACCGCGGAGATCCCGCATGTCCTTCTTGCGCTTCCTCGAACCGCTGAAGTGCGTGACAAAGGACTCACACAACTGAGTGAACGAGGCCACATACCCTATCTTGAGGCTTATGAACCACATCATCGCGGCCGTGTCCATGGTGGTTGGGAAGATGCGGCAGAAAATGGCGTCATTATAAGAGTTGACGTTCATTTGGACGGCAAAATGCTTCACGTGCTCCTCCGGGTTAGCCGTACCATCGTAGAGTCCCATTTGAGGTCTATGGAAGCCTTTGGGCATAGGTGCGCTTTGAATCTCATCCAGGAAGGGGGAGCGGAACCCGGCCTCAACGGGTTGACGACGCGACCTCGATTTCAGGGGGTGCATAGCACTCCCTGCCGTCTCGGACAACTTTGTGTCCTGCATTCTTGAACGTCGCGAGATCTGCATGGGGTCCCAGGGAGGCCTCTCCGTCGACGAGCCGTTGGTGGAAGTCTCGTACCCCGGCACATGCCCAGGGACGTATGCGGGTACGTACTCGGAGTGGGGTTGGCCTGGGGGGGGAATAGGGACGTATGAAGGGGTGAAGCCCTGCTGGTACTACCCATAGAGCCGTTGGTGGAAGTCTCGTACCCCGGCATATTAGGACTTAGTATTGGTTGTGATGGTTTTGTTGAGTAAGATGTATTGGTTCAAGTGTGGGGTAATATGGGTTGGGTAAAGCAAAATATCTTGTAGTATGTTATGTAAAAGGAGTTTGGTTCCCTGAATGTACTTGCTATAAAAGGGAGAAAAAGAAAAGAGCAGAAATTATTACCGACCCCATATAGGGTCGGTACCGAGCTTCACAGGAAAAAAAAGAAGAAAAAAAATAGAGAAAGATGAGTAGTAGAGAAAAAGTGTGCATGAGCCAAATTTTCCTTAGTGTTTATAAGTAAGATTAGTGAGTTATTAAAGGGGTGAAAGAGTAAAGTGTGCTTTAATGTTAAGTGAGTTTGGTTTGTTTTTGTGAGTTTTGGTGAGTATGTTTAAGAGTTTAGGAGTCTTGATTCCCGGATTTTTAGCACCACATAACCAAAATATTTCCACGCCTTATTGTTATTACCAAACCCCATTACAACCTGGCCGAATGGAAGCTTCTATGAAGATTTTCATTGAGCCTAAGTTCTCTTGATGATTTTATGTGTTTTGACATCTCAGGTGGAGAGTTTGGTGATATAAGTAACAATGACTTTGTAGTTTTTGCATATAGGATTGAGTTGAGAGTTGTTATTCTAAGCCTAAACACTTGAGAGTTGAGAGAAGCACATTACCCTTGTGAGCTTGGATTTATAGTTACTATTGCTTGAGGTTGCTCATATATGTGTGATGACATTAGATTCACTTGTTTGTCTATTTCTACTTGTGCATTGATGTTGCTTTTTGATAAGGGCATTGACTTGAAGGACTTGTTGTTGGTTTTGATTGATGTCTTGTGATTGCTTGAGGACAAGCAAGTCTAAGCATGGGGTATTTTGATGTCTGCCTTTTTAGTTGTGTTTTTAGGGTGTGTTTTTAGTGTGTTTGAGTCTTTTTCTTTAAGTTTGTGTTTTGTTTTGAGTCGTTTGTGTATGTTTTCGTATTTGCTTAAGATATGGAGTCTACATAAGCTTTGATGGTGTTTTTGTAGGTTTTTGAAGCTGTTTTGGAGCATATTTTAGGAGAAGATGAGAAACCGAAGGAATAAAGCACTCAAAGAGAGACATGAAGATCAAGTTTGAGCCATGAAAGAAGTTAAGAGACCCGTTATCAAGCCTTAGGATGAAGAATCAAAACAAAAACGAAGGCAAACGACCCCCTAACGAAGGAGATATCTCAGTTACAAGGCAGTTTTCAAGGATGAAGGGGGTCGATAACGAGGTGCCCCGTGTCCGATTCGGCACAATTAAATGTATTTTTATCCCTTTTATTAGTTTCCTTAAGGGGATATTGATGAAACCCGAAATAAAACGTCGCTAGAAGACAAGAAACGGGATTCTATTATTCGATTGTGCAAACACTAGCTCTTTATTTATTGTTTTCTTACAGCGAGGTTACAAATTACGAGTTACAAACAAACGAGGTTTACACCTTAGACCTCCTAAGAGTATTCGAGATTTCGATCTAACAAGGTTCGAGATCTCCTAATCGCTTTGAGATTCTCCTATCCACATGCCACTTGATGGACTCCGGTGGCGAGGTTGAGCTTTGAGTTTGAGCATGGTGATGATGGCTTGCGAGATGATGCAGCGAGGTCTTTGGTGTGATCGAAAACTCTCCGTGCGACTTGAAGTCTTTTTGTGGACTTCACTTGTCTATAGCGAGGTCTTTTGACGATGATTCAACACGTCGATCTTCAACGAACAAGATAGTTCTTGAGTTCAAGATGTTTTTCAACCCCTCGACACCTACGAGGTTCTCCTCTATTTATAGAGAATTGAGGGGCCGAGCTTTGGTGTTTACTCGATGTGGGACGCCCGATATTAGGGCCTCTGATTGGTCTAGAGGTGAGGCAACCGATGATTGGTTGGGGGGAAAGGCGGCAGCTGATAGGTTCAGGCGGGCGGGGATGTCAGCTAAGTCGGCAACGAGGTTTGGACCTCGTCCCCGAGGTCTCGGAAGACCTCACGTAGATAGGCATTTTGTTTAAATAAAAGGCCGGTATGGTGGTGGGCCCCAGAATCCACCTTGGGAATCCCGTCGGATCCGTTTTATTCCTTGTACCCCGGGCCCACTTCCTGTTCTACCATTTTGAGCACCATCAGATATATTTTTAGAGATTCATTATTTCTTTTTGAAGATTTATTTCCTTATAGATAGATTAGTTTTCTTTATAAATACTCTTGTCCTATCATCATCATAAGGGGGGGAGTCATTCAAGTTAGTTTTAGGGTAGAAGAGAGAGAAGAGAGGAGGCGTGAGAGAGAGAAGAGGAGGATGATTTTGTGGAGTTTTCTTGGAGGACAAGTTTTGTTTGGATTCGGTTGTAAGCTTGTCTTTTCTTCTTAATTAAATTTAGTTGTCTTCAATTATGATGAGTGAGTAGTCTCTTATTCTAGGGTTGGGGTTAGAAACCCAACATGATTGTGCATGAATGATGATGTGATGAATGAATTGAATGCCTTTTATCTATTCTTCTCCTTGTTTGTGTAAAAGCTTTGACGAAAGTTGAAGTATTTCATGTTTATAACTTGATTGTAAGAGAAAGTTATGAATTTGAATAGAGAAAAAGTTTGGAACAAAAGATGAGAACTTTAGATCAAAATAAGTAGATTAAGTGAATTGGTTTATGAAAGTTGTTTGATTTGCTTGTTTATTCAACGAAAGTTGATACCTTTATGTTAAAGGCATGATTTTTATGATTCATATTGTTTGAAATTGCATGATTATGTTGTGGTGAACCCTTATCCTAGATTTTTCCCTTATTTGTGAGTGAAGTTTAATTTCCACGTAGCTCCACAATGACCCTACCAAGGTCGGTACCGACCAACAAATTTCCTCTTTGTTTTGCTGTTTACTTAGTTTTTTTGCTGAATTTGCACCTCGATATCGACCTTGACAAGGTCGATACCGACCCCCTTTCAGTGTGCTTGTTTGGTTGCTTTGCTTTGTTTTCTCTTTTGCCTTTTAGTTTAGTAATTAGACACAACCTCGCTTCCCGTGGACGATCCTGACTCTGCTATACTCAGCGGGGTCTTGACCATAAATTTATTTGTTGTCAAGTAAATCCCTCTCAACAGAATAGAAGCCAAGGCAAGCAAGACTCTAACAATAGTAAATTTAGCTATCGGGGAAAAAGTATCCTTGTAATCCTTATCTTTTACCTGATTATAACCCTTGGCCACTAACCTTGCTTAAAGCCATTCCACTTCACCATTTGGTCTAAATTTGACTTTGTATATCCATTTAGAACCAATGGCCTTCTTTCCTTGTGGTAAGGTTGTAAGCTCCCATGTTTGGTTTTGTTCAAGAGCCATTAGCTCCTTTTTAATTGCTTCAACCCACCCTGCATCATGTCTAGCTTTCTCATATGATGTTAGCTCTTCAATAGCCAACACATGGAACAATTAATGCACGTAATCTTCTGAATAACTCTGAAGATCAATTAATGAGAACATGTGAAATACTTGAGACATAGAATCTGATTGTTGTTTTCCTGGCAAATACTTGCATATAAAATCCTCAAACCGTGCTGGAATCTTAGAAACCCTTTCTGACCTTCTTAATGGAATGATAGGAATAGATGCTGCACTGGAGCAACAGACTCAACAGGCACTAATACAGACTCAACTAGAGCAGGATCCATAGGTACAGAAGAAAACTAATCTATCTCTGGTGCAACTGACATTGCTAAGCTACCTCTTGCAGAATAAGGATGATCAACAACATCTTGTTGTTATGAATTTGTTCTCAAAAAAATTGATAAAGGTTGATCATATTCATCATCCAAAGAACCAAGAGGCAACTGATCTGTAGCATGCGCTTTATCTAGAACTGTCTTCTTGAAAGGATAATTGTCTTCTCGAAACAAGTTTATCTAGAACTGTCTTCTTGAAAGGATAATTGTCTTCTCGAAACAAAACATGTCTTACCACATGGACCAGATTAGTGTGCATATCAATAACTTTGTAGGCCTTTTGGCCTGGGGGATACCCCCAAGAACACACATCTGCTGGCTGTTGGATCGAATTTCAACCTAGTTGCTTTAGGTTCCAAAGCATAACACAAACATCCAACCACTCATAGATCATCATAAACAGGTCTTTTATTATGCAATAATTCAAAAGGCGATTTCCACTGAAGCATTGAAGATGGCATCAAATTAATCAAATGAGTAGAAGATAATATGCAATCACCCCAAAATCTAAGAGGCAAACCTGCATATATTCGAATTGCTTGTGCAGTCTCAACAAGATGCCTATGCTTGCGCTCCACCATACCATTCTACTATGGAACCCCAGGGGATGACCTCTGATGCACTATACCCTTCTTGAGCAACATTTCTCACACCCTTTTCTGAACAAATCATGTCCCATTATCAGTTCTGGATATTTAAATCTTGGTCTTAAACCGTGTTTCCACATATTCAAGAAAATGTGCTATCTTCTCAAATACTTGTTCTTTATTATTTAGCAAAAACACCCATGTTGCTCTTGAATAATCATCTACAACTGTAAGGAAATATTTGGCTCCACAATAGGTTGGAATCCTAAATGGTCCCCAAACATCCATGTGAACCAACTCAAACAACTGTGTAGCATGAGAACAACTGATTACATCCATTGTCAAGCAAATGCTTAAGCTTGGACAAAGACATATGTCCAAGTCGAGCATGAAGTAAATCTACTGATAGTTTCATAAGAGAAATTGTATTTGTAACATGTGTAGGATAGTTTTCATCATACAAATCATTCTTATTGCTATAGGTTGCAACTCTGTAACTATCTTCCTTTCTTCCTTCAAGAACCTTGTAAAGACCTCCTTCTTTTTTCCCAGAAATGATGACTCTATCAGTTATAGGGTCTTGTAACATGCAACCATGCATGTCAAATAGGAACACAAGCTTATCTAGCTTAAGCAATTGGGATACCGAAATCAGATTGTGTTTAAACATTGGCATGTACAACACATTAGTCAAAATCAGATCTCTAGATATCTGCACAGTTCCACATTTCTCTACAATTTGTATTGTTCCATCTGGTAAACCTATCTTAATAGGCTTTGCAAACAATCTCATATCACTAAAGATATCTCCATTATAAGAAACATGATCTGTGGCTCCTGAATCAATAATCCAAGTAACCTGGTTCTTATCATTTTGCATGTTTAAACAATAAGAATGTTCAAACATAACTGCAAATTCGATCGTGCTCACATATCCACTACTGGTTCCTTCATCTACAAGCATATTTCCCTTCATCATCTTCATTACTTTGTTGAAAACAGCATTCACCAGTGCAACTTCAGCCTGACTGTCGTCCTTTTCTCCATCATCCATAGGAGTATCATATTTTTCAGCATTATCACCTTGCACCGCAGCCATGATTTTCCCTGAACCTTGAGTCTTGGGCCCTTTCCACCAGTCTGGATATCCCACAAGCTTGAAGCAATTCTCCCTAACATGCCCTACTTCCTGACAATATCCAAACTTTCTTTCATTCTTGCCCTTCTTGTTGTCTTTTCCATAAGCTTCGTTTCCTTGCTTATTTCCATAAGTATTGACATTGTTGTTCTTTGTATTCTTGTTGTGACTATAACTTCCTTGCTTGTTCATAGCCAAAATGTCATGGCTTGAACCATTCCCTCCAGTAATCTCTTACTGCCTTTCTATCATTGATATAGTCTGATAAGCTTTGTTCAAATTAGGTAGGGGATCCAAAGACAATATGTGATTACGCACATTTTCAAAAACATCAGATAAACCCATCAAGAACTGCATTAACTTCAGAGTATTCTCTTTCTCAACCATTCTTTTCATCAAATTACAAGCACACTGTGTGATTGCTCCACAAGAACAGATTGGGAATCCTTCTATGGCTTGTAATTCGTCTCATACCTTCTTCAACTTGCTATAATATGCATCAACACTCAGATTCCTTTTGCAATTTGAAGATCAAAGGAGCATTTGATTCTAAATATCTTTCAACTACATTATCCCACAGTTCCTTAGTAGATTGCACATATATGAAGTCCTCAACAACTTCTCCAACCACGGAGTTAATGATCCAGCTCATCACCATAAAATCACAACGCTCCCAGCATTCATAATCAGCAGATTCTCGATCTGGTCTCATACAAGAACCATTGATGAATCCTAGTTTCATTTTAGCACCTAAAGCCATTTTCACACTACGGCTCCAATTGGAAAAGTTTGATTCATTAAACCTAATTGCAACTAGCTGATTGCGTGGATTATCCGAATTGGACAAGAATAACGGATCAAATGAGTTCGGATTACCTCCTGTGAACAATCCATGCTCCTTGAGGTACCTTTGTGGAGAAAAAGACCTTTGGTCATAGCGATTCCTCCTCATCGGAGTTCTGTAACGTCATGGAGATCGATCTCTCCTTGGCGATTACGATCGGCCTCCAGTAACATATTCTTTTCATCCATCTTGCGCTATTGAAGCAGAGAACAATAAATTCTCAGGCAACTGAGAGAAACAAACTCCTCAGGAAGAAAGTGAAGTAAACCTAGATCGCAATCTTCTCCTTCCTCTAAATCCGATCCGAATCGCACCTGATCAGCTCTAATACCATGTAAAATCTCTGTAAAGTCTTGAACAGAGATTCGTAAACAAAACTAAATGAACGAAGCAAGATGAAATTGATCGAACTTGATCAAGATCCAGATGAACACTCAAGAAGAAAAGAGAGAGAGAGAGAGAGAGAGAGAGAGAGAGAGAGAGTGGGAAACCATTTTGGGAAATTTCTATGTTATTGAAAGCATGTCTAACAAACTCAACAAACAGAGTATATATAGAAGCAACTAACAGAGAGGGGAAATAAAACGCCACGTCAGTGACTTAACAAGCTAAGCTACTAACTAAGCTAAAGTTGCCACATCAGTGACATAACTAATTCATGTGTCTACAAACAGATTTTGAAAGTGCAATCCGAAATTTTATGATCTTATCCCGGGTTGTTTGTAAAGGGTTTTGTTTAATTTTGAATGCAAGAATTGATTCGGAGATTAGTTGGATTTGTTCTGGGTTCAGTTGTGATTGTGGGAGTTGTTATTAATGTGAATAATTTCTAATGGAACTTATTGTTGGATGATGTGCATGGGTTATTTTGGAGCAGAATTAGGATGGTGGAATAAGGTAGATTAATTAGTTTAATCAGTATCTAGTGACAGTAGGAACTTTATATAAGTTGAGTTTGGTATATGCTTTGGATTGTGAGGGCTGATTTTTGTTCTATAGCTAGCTAGGTCTCTTTAATTATGCATATAATCTATAACTAACTAGAGTAGGGTTCTGATGAGACATTGGCTTAAAGTGAGAAATGAGAATTACTTAGGAGCGTTGGATTAGAAAAATGGACGGAAGAGATTAAAAGACTCCAGTTCAATAAAAAAAACACGTAAAATGAGAGGGTTTATTTTCAGTGGCACGGAGAGTAATTTTAGTTAAAATTCTTGGATAGTCCTAAAATACCCTTATCTTCATCCTTCAACTCTCCCGTTGCCTGCATATCTAATTAGGGTGCCTCTTCGTTTTCCTGTTTGTCCTCTCCCTCCTCTCTAGCGTTCCTTCAACTCATATCTTCCCTGCCTCGTCAAGTTCATTCATCCGATTTGTTTATTTGTTTTAGAAAGTTGATTCATTTGAGAATCTGCACGGAACAACGGACGGACTCGGGAGAAATAATCTGAATTCCTCATTGTCGGCATATCTTCTCTGCCTTGTGAAAGTCTACAAAGTCGTCTCCAAAATTGACCGTTTTGAGCTTGTCTTCTCTGATGAATTTTGTTTCCTAAATTTAGCATGGTTTTTCTAGGTTGGTAGTTTGTTTTTGTGGGGAACTTTTTAAGGGTTTTTGTTTGTTGGTTTGTTTTTGGAAAAAGAAGAAGTTGTTTCTTCTTCTGTATTTGATTTGCGCTTTATAATCGAGTTGTGATTTGGTGAAAGAGTTGCTTCCTGATGACAAAGGTGGAAACTTTGAAATTGAGCTATGCATAGTGGGGGAAATGGGGAATGATCATGTGAAAGATGATGCTATGCACAGTTTTTGTCACATGCATATGCATTTGGATAAGGGCTTGCGGGGAAATTTTTACTAGTAAGTTATCCTAGCAGAGTGCATCAATTGTATAAGGAAAATTAGGTGAATTAGTCTCAGAATTAGAATTGAATTGATAAATCTTTATTCTATTACTTTCTTTTTCCTCATTTATGATGATCACCTAATTTTAGTTGTATTGTATTTTTGTACGACTATTTATATATAGAGCATTTTCTTTGTCTATTTATATGAGAGACACATTTGATAGCCTATTAGCTCAAATGGTAGAGTAATGTGCATGTGCACATAGATGTGAGTTCAAATCCCACATAGGCTAATACTTCATACGTACAGTTGGTTCATTATAGCTCTTCTTTTGGTTCATGTTTTTGTAAGCTCGAGTTCATACTAGTTCATCTTACAGTTCATGTGTTTAAAGTATACTAGTTATTTTGATTCATGTCTTTTGGTTCATGACATTTGTTCTTTCGGTTCATATATTTATAAGTTCATAATATTTCATCTTATGGTTCATAACCATATCGTTTTAAGGTTCACATGTGTCATGTACTATATAGTTCATAAATAGCATTATGTTGGTTCATGTTTTTATACGATTATGTTCATAACAACTGTCAATATGGTTCATAAAATTTAATTCAAAATACTCGTTGTTTGTGTCATGTATCGTATTTCATAAATGGTATTTTATGGGTTCATGCCTTTATACGGTTAGGTTCATAACAATGGTCATAAAGGTTCATGAAATTTAAGTCACAATACTTGATACTTGTGACAATTATCGTATTTCATAAATGATATTTACTATTTTATGGGTTCATGTCTTTATGTAGTTAGGTTCATAACAATCGTCATAAAGGTTCATGAAATTTAATTCACCATACTCGTTATTTGTGTTATGTATTCTAGTTCATAAATGATATTTTGTCGATTCATACATTTGAATGTTAAGGTTCATAATAATTGTTCTTACGGTTCATGAATGTTTTGCTCGTTGTAGTTAGTATCATAACTTTAATTGCAATTTGTACGCATGGAGTCTCAATATGGTTCATATCATGTTATCAAAGAAGAAACAAGATCTTATCAAGAAACAATATGGTTCATATCTTATCAAAAAAAAAAAGAAACAATAAAATTAGAAAAAAAAAATTAAGAACCTAAAAAGAGAACATAATTTTAACATTTATCGTTTGGGAATTTTATCAAACACATGGTGGGTAATTTGATAAAAATTTACCATTAGCCTTTATTTCCAATAAAACAATCAGATTGTAACACAAAACATGCACAAACTTCATAGGTTTGAGTAAAACCAACAAAGCTAATTCAACAATAGCTTCTATTGAAACTAGGAATTTATCAAACACTTGGTGTGCACCTCATAAATTCAACCAAAAAGACCTAAATAAGTAAAATCAAAAAGGTTTTTCTTTCTTTCATCATATCACAAAACATTAAAGATACACAAAAACATTAACAAATTCATACAATTCAAAGTAATAAAAACCCACAAAAAACTAAAGTCGTATCTTAATTTCCGGTTCATAGAATTACAAGTGTCGGTTCATAGAAATACAAGTGACGGTTCATATGAAACCAATAAATTAAAATATCGACTTGGATTCAAATATCAACTTGGTTTGTACTCGTCTGGACAATTGGGGATGAAATAAGAACAATCTTGAGATAAGTGAAGAATGTAGGCATCACTAGCTTCATCGGGATCATCCACTAGAAACCCATCAACACTAACATCATTATCAAGACCCTTCAATGAAACTCCATCAATACAAACATCGTTATAAGAATGAGACAAGTTAGGGTGATCGGAACTTGATGAACAACCTACAATTAAAAAAAGGAAAAAATTAAGCTAATTTAGAGGTAACATGGAACACATAACTAGCAATAAAAAATGTAAACAATACCGTTTTTCTTTTGGTTCACAAATATTGTCATTATGGTTAATAATATTACACTATAAGGTTCATTGAAAATCACAATGCGGTTCTTGTAAAATAACAACAATATATGACAATGTAAGATTATACTCGTATGCATGTAAAACATCATCTAATCTTCAATAATGTTGAATAAAGCAACGTCACCAAATAATCATTGAATTACTCAATTTGGGGTAGTAGAGATCTCTTATAGTATTACGTAGGTCCTTCTAAATGGGTTGGATTTGCTTTTTGTTTTATACACTACAAATGTTGCCTATCTTGAAAAAGATTTAGTTAATTACTGTTGAAATAACAATCTATAGATTGATATAACTCAATACCATTAACAAAGATTTACACAAACATAAAGACAATGGCTCAAAATAATTTTGTCCAACCAATTAAGAGCATTTTATCAAATAGATATTGTCTTTCTCTTGACACTACAAACAAAAATACGGTTTAACATTAATAAAATAGTTTAAACATTTTATCAAATAGCCATTGATTTAAGCAGTCCATGAATGTGCAACAAACAACTAATAGCCATCAAACATGCAAGCAATCATGCAAGATTTTAGGTTTTTATGGGGAAAAGAAGGTTTAGGCATTTTATCAAACACTTGGTGTGCAATCAAATAAGCATACAAAATCAACCACTTTTTCTACCCAAATCCTTCAAATTGAAATGCAAAATACATACACAAATCTTTATTTTGCAATTTCTATCAATTATATGGTTCTCTTCATCAAAATTCATGAGCAAAGATGAAAAATCATATCTAAATCCATGAACAAAAGAATGAAAATCTAAATAAACTTTGATCTTACCTAAATCCATTAATAAGGAGGAATTGAATGTGAATTTGCTTGAGAGGAACAAAGATTTCTCAAACAAAAGTCACGATCCAGATTTAACAATGATCGAATCTATGAAATTGAAGTCTGCGTGTGTTGGTTCATGAGACGGAGAAGGGGGGTTGAAGATAGAAGGCAATAAAATGACTGAAATGCCCATCAAACTCTAAAATTTTAAAAGGAGTGTGTGTATTATGTGTACGCATCTGGACCGTTTATCTAATAAAATCAAATGATGAGAATTGTTCTTATTTTATAGGATAAGAGCAATTTTCATTTGATCCCCAATCTAACTATATATTAAAGTTAAACCTTTTTCAATATCTATTTATGTAAAATATTTATCTTAAATCAAAATTTGATTAAAAAATTCAATATCTAGATAACTACTTGCCTAAATTGAATTTTGATAAAAAAAAATTATATTATATTTTCCTAAATTTCCTTTTTATCTTATTCATGATGTAAATATAGAAAAAAAAAACTTTATTTTAAAAAATTCAATCTTTATTCATATTTTTTCATCTTTTCTTATTAATTATCTTTTAAATTTTTTATTTAAAAGATTTTTAAAGATTTGAATTTGATTAGAAAATTATAAGAATTTACAATATTTTTGCTTTTTTATCTATTTTTTTAAAGAGTAACTAGAATAATTTATAGTTATATTTTTCCATAATAAATTATTATTAAGCTATCAAAATCATATTGAGCTCACTTCAATGATTTTGGTTTCGTCTCACATTATAAAAAATGTCAAATTTTAGATAAAATATTTATAATAAATAAAATATTTTTATTTTTTTATATTAAATTGAAATCATTCATTAAATAAATTAAGTATTAAATCCATCTAGTCGTGCATAGCACGACAAGTGTAACTAGTAATACTATCTTGGGTAGAGTTGTACTCTTGTGATGGCCTTGTAAGATTGCAATCGGTCATGTGTTGGTATATATATATATATGAATTCAAATTTTTATGTTAAAAAGGGAAGTGAGTTGGTAGGAAACACTTGTGCGGTTGATGGTAATTATGATTAGGGTTAGTAAGTGAGTGGTTAATAGTAATTAAGTCGGGTTCCTAAAGCAATCAGTGTTTTGTTCACAAGGGTCGTTAAGTTGTAGTTCAAGCGGTAACTAATTCAATCATACTCGTTAATTTTTTTTAGGGAACCGTTTTTGCTAAAGCACTTAGTTTCCATCTTCGCCAAGGAATTCTTCTTAGAGGTAAGTCATTCTATGACTTGCTCGGTTTAATTCAATTCTTGTTGGGTGTAATGTGTGTCAAATTGGTTTTGGGAATTAGTCCCTTTGGTTATTATTTTTAATAAAGATATTTTAATTTGTACCTATGAAAATCCTGAATCTGATTGTGATTGTGAGCGCGCTTATGAGAATTGTGACTGTGTTTGCATTTGTAAAAGAACATGTGATTGTATTGATGTTTGTATTTGTGATTGTAACAGTAATTACGAGTGTAGTGGTGATTGTAATTGTAATAATGTAATTGTGTTTGTGATTGTGAATGTGTTGCAGTTGTATTTGTAATTGTAAATGTATTTGCTATTGTAATTTTGACTATGATTGTGTTTATAATTATAATTATGATTGTTTGAATTTGTGATTGGGTTTGCAATTGTGATTGTGTTTTGAATTGAAATTGTGATTGTGCTTGTTATTGTAATTGTGACTTGTTCGAGCCTACTTTCTTCTGCTACGTATTTGTTTTCGTCTTTTGAGGTTAGTCGTTGCAGACTTACTTAGCTCACGACCTATTATGTGTTAAATGAGTGAATTGAATGTGTAAACCTTATTTTGGAGTGATACCATGTTATGTGCTTATATATGTATTTGAAATTATGAACAATTATCTTTAAACATTTTTCGTTATGCGTGCACTGGGTTCCACCGGCATGCTCATGGGTGCGGGTGCATTGGAGATGAAAAGGCCCCCGGGCATGGTCATGTGGCTGGAAGGAATCCCCTTCTAAAAATAAAATAAATTATTTTGGCAAATGGTCTAGTAGAGATTTAGCCCAGGAAAGAAGGGAGAATGCGGGAAATGGGCAAGTGTATAGCTACGCGTGCTGACCGTGCGCCATGGAATAGAGGCCGGAGGGTGCCATATCTTTGAGGAGTATGTTTGGTTGTTATGTGATTTGTTGGACTTTGTTTGAATGGTCTAGTATTCGTGGGTGTTGACTTAACAGAATGTATGTTTGTGGTTATATATGTTGTTGGTAATATCCTTATGAAAGTTACTAATATCCTTGTCGTTATTATTATTAATGTTATAATTATTAATTGTACTATGGTGTTACTATTGTATTTCTATCGTGTTTATAGTTGTCATGTTGTCTGTGTGTTTGTGATTATTGACCTCTAAGTGTTGAATTGATATGAATCGAAAATTATCGATTTATGTGTGAATGTTGATTGTTATAGTTCTGTGTGGTTTTAAAACGTTCTATATGCATCTCGTGGTTTCTAGCTTGAATTAGAATGGTAGCTGACCCTTCGGGAAATATTTTTTTATAGTTTCAGGTACATTTAAGAAATACATGATGGATCCTTTGCGAAGTGGTGGGGTGGATGTTGGTGCACGTGTCGATCATTAAGTCCGGGACTTTGGCATTTGATTGCTTATGTTGTTGTTGGTGTCCGTTAAATTATTTTGTTGGTAGTTTTGATAGAACTATTATAGGATGGTTTGAAATTACAGAATGATCTAGTTGTTATTTTCGTTTATGACCTCGGGCATACTAGCATCTTCTATACATTCAGTTTTAAAATTAAAGTTGGATATTTTAGGTTTCTCGTCGTGCCCGCATTGCAAGATTCGAATGAGTCCATTGTCAAGCTAATTTGAGTACTACCCGGAGAGGTCTACCATCGAGTAGCGCCTCGATGAAAGTCGAGGTGTTACATTGAGTCCCTGTCAATTGTGAAATATCTAGAGCCAATGACATGTGATTTATTCACAGATCAGTATGAATATTGTCATTTTGATGAGACAAAATTTCCAATTCTAGGAGGAGAAGATAAGAGATAGTTAAGAAGGAGATTGAATGGGATACAAAGTCGCTATCATTTTTAGATCCAAAAACAAATGGAATTGAACTGGAAGATCAACGAATCTTACATTAGCAAAATATAGCCAATATGCTTCCAGACGCGTTTACAGATACCAAGAAAGTGAGAAAGTGACATATACCAGCTGAAAATGCTTCAGATCGTTTGGAGATATCAGAAGTAACTCCAAACAAACATATAGCAAATGAATCTCAAGCACGCCGGAAGCATGGGAGACCATTAGGCTCTAAGGACACCATTTCCCGAAAAAGAAAAGAGTCAATAACATCTCAAAAAGATGATGATACAGACTGGAAACAAACACGGAGATAAAATTCTTGAAGAAATTTTATCTAAAGAATATGAAAGAAAAGAGAATGACATTGGAGACAATTTTGAAATGTCAATTAATTATGTTAGTATCGGTATAGGATGTTACCGGGAAGAAGTAGTCATTGATTAAATCTTTGCTTATTCAGTTGGCATGGAAGCATGGAACAAAATGACAATGATCCCCAAACGATGGAAGAATGTCGACATCGAAATGATTGGGAAAGTTGGAAAGAAGCAATACAAGCAAAGCTAGATTCGTTAAATAAACGAAGTGTTTTTGGACCTGTAATTCCAACACACCACAAAGTGTAAAATCGGTTGGCTATTAGTTGGTGTTCGTACGATAATGAAATGAATGAAATGAAGTTGTCAAATACAAAGCTCGAATAGTTGCACACGGTTTTTCACAAAAACCTAGAGTGGATTACACAAAAACATATTCACCCTTAGTGGATGCAACAACACTCCGATTTCTAATTTCTTTAGCCGTTGTTGAACGACTTAAGATGCAACTCATGGATGTGGTAACGGCCTATCTATATGGGTCATTAGATACTCACATATACATGAAAATCCGAGAAGGATTGAGAATGCCGAAAGCATTCGAGTCAAAACCACGTCACATGTATTCCATTAAGCTTAGAAGATCGCTATATGGATTGAAAGAATCGGGGAGAATGTGGTATAATCGCCTTAGCGAATATCTACAAAGACAAGGATTTGTTAGCGATCAAATAAGTCCTTGTGTGTTCATAAAAAGGACAAAGTCAGGATATGTAATCATAACTATCTCTGTTGATGATTTGAATATTATTGAGATCCCAGAAGTGATCCGAATAGCAGCTGATTATTTGAAAACAGAGTTTGAAATGAAGGACTTAGGAACTACCAAGTATTGTCTCGGTCTGCAGTTCGAGCATACAAAGGATGGAATCTTTATTCATCAATCAAACTATACAAAAAAGGTCCTAAAGCGATTTAATATGGATAAGGCACATACATTAAGTACACCAATGATAGTAAGATCGCTAAGTGTGGAAAAAGACCCTTTTCGTCCCCGATCAGAAAATGAAGAGATATTAGGTCCTAAAGTACCATATCTCAGTGCAATAGATGCATTAATGTATCTTGTTACTAATACCCGACCTGATATAGCTTTTGCTGTAAATTTCATAGCAAGATATAGTTCAACACCAATAAAAAGACATTGGAGTGGTGTTAAGCACATTATGCGTTATTTACGCGGAACAAGTGAAATAGGGCTATATTTTCAAAGGTCTAATGAAGGACAAATTGGAAGATTAATTGGCTATAGTGATGCTGGTTACTTATCAGATCCACACAAAACCATTTCCCAAACATGGTACTTATTTATGTGTGGTGGAGCAGTCATTTCATGGCGTTCAACAAAACAGTCCATAGTAGCCACATAATCAAATCTATAATAATCCTCATTTTTATCAGGTAAAAATGTAATTTACCTTACATTTCCCTTTAATATAATTAAATATTGACATATTTTATTTCATAAGGTTGTCACCTTAAAACGTTTTAAATATTATAAGATTTCTGTATAAGCTTAAGATCATATTCAAAGGTTACAAAATTACTTTCTCATATTATATATACTAATTATGAAACATAAGAATTATGGTTTTATAATTATTATAATATGAAAAAAATATAACCATGAATAATATGAGTCTTATTTATTATATAAAATTATAAGAATATAATTATAAGTACCAAAACTTATGAAGAAGTATAATAATAAAATTTCTAAAATTTATATAAATATTTTTAAAGCTAAAGTTTAACCAAATGAATTGTTGAAAGTTCATATGCTAGCTATTTATGTTATTTGAAGTGCTAAATTTAAGTTGAAAGGACATGTTTGATCACTTTTGCAAAACTAGAGGGTAGTTTGTGCAAATTTTTGAAAATGGATTGAAGAACTTCAACCCCAAACTTCAATTACACATAACTTTCTCGTTTCTTAATGGATTTTCAATCCGAAAGAAGCAATGAAAAGCCCATCACATTGTCTTTAATAAACCTCAATCAATTTGTGGTGTTGATTTGGGTTTTGGGAGTGAATGGTCGATGAAAATAATCGACCTAAAACGTCCAAAGTGTTGAAGATGGCTTTAATTTGGTTTAATAACATTCAAATAGGTGTCGATTGGTACTCATAAACATTGATCATTCAAGGAGGGAGTAATAGGAGTAGCCAAATCGTTGAAATTGACCATTAATTTGTGGATAAACTCAAATTTAAGTGGGAGACGTTTGGTTTTGGGGATTGGGTGTTCAAGCTCGGAATATGAGTTGATTGGGGATCGTTTTGAGTGCTATAAAAGGCCATTACGAATCTCAAACCGTCATACACACTTTTCATTTAGAAACATTCCCCAAAAACGCTCTCCAACTTGCCCAAAATCGAGATGAAACTCGGTTGGCTGAGTTCGAAAAAACAGAGCAGTTGGTCGTTTTTAGGCTCATTCTCCTTCCACACACAACCAAATTTTTTCTATTTTATATCATTGGAAATCTCTCTCTCTTATGGTTCCAACGTCTACTCACACGACCCAAACCAATGTCAGACGAGGAAGAACGAAGGTGCCGAAGTCAAGCCTATGTTTCAGCCTTGTTGTGTGTGTGCTTCTGCTGCAGGCTGCTGGTGAGCCCGTGATCAGGTCGGGCCCGACCATGCTGCTTACTTAGGGTATTTTTCCGGTTTTGGTTTAAATAATACAAAGATTTTTTTGGTTAAATTAAAATGGATAAAAGCATTTAAAGGGACAAATGTTAAGAAAATTGCATTTCACACTTTATTTAAAATGGGTATTTTTAGTGTTTTTATGAATAAGTTGGAATTTTAAAAATGGATATTAATAAGAAAAGAATTTCTTATTTCACTATAAAAATAAAGTGATGGAATTAAATAAAATTGATAATAAGGTTTTAAATGGGTGTTTAGAATAAAGTTATAAGTTGTTTGGACATTATTAATAAAGTTTTGAATAATTTTAGGTAATAAGGCTTTTTATTGAGGTTAATAATAAAAATAGGATTTGTAAAATATTTTATAATGAAACGACAAGGTTAAATGACATTATAGGGTGAGGAGCCCAGTCTAGCGGTTAAGACCTCATGGGGGAACCAAGAGGTCTACGCTTCCACACTCATGGACGGCGAAGTCCTAAATTTAATCATTTAGAGGTGTTTCAGTTCTCATCCGTTCACGGATGCTCTAGGCTAGTCTCAAGTGGTACTTGGGCTACCCTAAATCTTACCCGATCAAAAAAAAGGTTAAATGACATTATATTAATAAAAAGGAAATTACTAAAAAAATATGTAAGTTTATAATTGTTATAAACTTAAATTCGTTATGATTCCTTGAAAATCAACTTTATCGAGTGAACAAAATAAATTGACGATAATTTATTTTGTGGTTGATTGAAATAGGAACAAGTCCAAATCACAATCGCGAGTAATCCTTTCGTAACCAACCAACGTCATTTCGAGGCAAAAGTCGTTTATGCATCACTCGTTTTAACAAGCATGTTACATATCATATTATATGTTTTCATGTTCTTTAAACTATTTTATGACCATGTTGGGAACTCTTGTATGAAATAAAATGAATCTAGGATTGATGTTGCTCTAGATTTAATGACATGTTATTCCTAGTCGTACTTAGGTTACGCTAGATGGATTGTAGGGTCATTGCCTTGTGATATGTGTGCCTGGATTAGTAGTCTTGTAGTTGTGTCCTTTATGTTATACACGTTGAATCATTCGACATTAATCTTGATCCAATGCTCTACTTGTAAGACCATGGTCAAACCTGCTCAATCGATGAGGGTGATGGCACGTAGCTCGTGTTAGTCTGGGCTTGCAACCCAACCATTGTGAAATTCCGTGGGGCCATAACCCACATCTTTCTTACTTAAAAAGTATGCTTAATTCCAAGTGGAACGTTATGGTGAATCTTAAAATTCATAGAGATTAAATAGGCGCTAGATGGTGACAATGAATATGATAGGCGCTAGATTCCGTAAATCTTTGGCTCCAATCTGAATTCGTACAACACGTATGCGGTGAGGTTGGTAGAGGGAAACATGATCAACGAGAGGTTTAATCACCCACCTAACTAAATATGTGAAACCCAAGTTCCCAACATAAGTAAATCTTTCATTCGAAACCGAGACTTACCCTTGGGTGACGTTCTCATTCTTTTCCTTCAAATCATAGTTTTCTTAGGAGGACGTCCGAGGTCCGAGGATGGGACCGACTTTCATTCGGTGCCTGACATTCCAACTCGTCCCTTCCTAAAATCGAATCACCTTCCAAAACCCATTTGCTTAGTCTTTCACAAGACTAACTCAACCGTTTATTTTCCCTTTGAATGGTCGGTTGGTGTCAACCATATTTCTCGTCGCGGCACATCAGGCAATTATTCCATTCAGGTTGTGAGAAGTATGCTAAAGATTGGACAAGCTGTAGTTGGATAATCTGTCAAAAGTTACACGGTCAACTATATTTTAGTGTTTATGTTAAACATGTCTAGGGTTTTATTTCCTAGATAATGTATAGGTGCAAGAGTTGTCATCTTGATGTAATTTCAAACATAAAATTTCATGAAATTTTCCTATGTAAGGTTTCATTCTCCTTTATGAGGAGAAATTCAATACATGAAAAAAAATTCTATCACACTTTCATTCAATATTATATTTCGAGTTCTTTGATTTATTATAATTAATTTTATTATTGTTCTGATTCAATCCAAGGGTGGCTTCGGACTTCAAATCCGATGTCAATGGCGTATGAAATTCCCGATGTGACATTGGGGTATTACAAATATGGTATCAGAGGAATGGTTTTAGGATCCTTCGCCTATTATTAGGTTGGAGAATCTTCAAAATTATTTTTCACTAACTTTTTTCGCAAAACAGTTTTGAATAACTTTTCGCTCACAAATTTTGTTTAAATGTTTAATTGTGTTTCAACGCGTAAGTTAGGTAGTGCGATTTAAATGAGTTATTAAATATAAGGTTTAAGTTTTGTTTTGGTTATAAAGAATTTTTAATGATTTTCCTTTTGAAAATAAGGTTTTGATTCTATTGTCAATTTCGAGTTTAGAATAAGTTTAAACTGTGGCGTTTAATTTTATAGATCATGATGATCAAATACAATTTCGCTAATTCATAGAAAAATAAACAATGTCGTTTTAAAACCACTGCAAGCTCAGCTACGATACTTCTCACATGGATCTAGTCATTGGACATCATGTCATTCGCTAGAGTCTATATCAATCTATTGACTTGTGGTTTTCTCAATTTCCCTACATCTGAACTTCGTGTCATTGGGAGACACCAATTCAATATTTGATCTTCTTGGATGTTAGTCATGTAACTTTAGATTCTATTATCTTAGATCCATATTATCGGGATAGATATTGTTATTATCCTCAGTCAACCGATCCTAAATCTTGATCGAAGCGATGATTGTCAAGTGATTGAACCATCTTATGCCTTGTTGTTCAGACCGATCCAAGTCTTTTCCCTTTTAAAATAGTTTAAATAGTTATTACATAAGTGACGTTTTGCCTAGTAGTGTTATGAAATAAAGAAGCTCTTTTTTATGGATAAGTTTTTATTTAGACCTTCTATTAAATTAATTTCAAAGATAATGGTATTCTCAATAACTTAGATTTTCAAAGTTTAGCATAAAAGAAAAAATTCTTTACTTGTCATTTCTTTAAAATTTGAGGGCCATAATCATTTTATTTTTTTAAAGATGAATTTGAGGGTGATGTTTGTTTTTCATTATTCAAAGTTATAAGTTGATGATTTTTTTATATAGAAATGGTTCGTTTGAAATTTTTGGAATCTAAAACCATTTTCTCAAATATGGTGAAAGTACCATAAGAAAACTTTGTAGATAAAAATTTCTCTAAGTTTGAAATTTCTATCAGTTTGTGATATGTTCAAAACTTAGTCTCATTGTAAGGGTTATAAAGGGGGTTTGAAGAAAAAAAAAATCTGTTTCAAACACCTTTTGAATTTTGACACGAATTATATATATTGTCAACGAATTTTGACTATGTGTAGTATGTTTGGCTTTGTATATTATGATCTTTGGGTACTTGGGTATGGTCAACTCATATAAATATTTACGCATTCACCTATACTTATTTAAGGATGTTTTAAATCACAACCTACTTTGTTTTTGAAAAAAAATATTGTTAGTTTTTATGAAAACTTGAATGTTAATCTTGTTTCAATATTTTCAAGTTTAAAATATGGATGTTCATTGACTTTGATAAATTTCTTTTCAAGTTCAAGCACCAACAAGTTATTTGAGATTTCAAAAGTAGTTCACATGTATGGTTTCCATAGTGGTGAGTAAGTAAGAATGTATTTTGTCTTCCATCCTAATTACATGGTAAGGCAAGATCACATGTCTTATTTCTATGGAAATGCAGTAAAGGGTTGGGTCAACTTGGTTCCCCATCCTAATCACATGGTGGAATACGATCACCTAATTTCTTAAGGTTAAATTTGATAAAGTAAATGTTCAAAGGTTGTAATTCTTGTTTTATAACTCAATCTTTGAGGATTTAAGAGTATAAAGATTTTGGTTGGGAGTAAAAAATAACTATGATATCTATGTAAACAAATCAAATCAATATTTCAAAAACAAGCTTGTTTTCATGTGATGTGATAGTTCACTATACATTTTGTTAATAACTTTGCCTAACTCTATATGAAAAATATTTTCTGTGTAATATATCAAGTTGTGTATCTCGGTAATCAATTTCGTTTGAGTTTTAAGACGAAAATTCTTTTATTATGGTTTACCAAGTGCTAACACTATTACCCTTTAAAATGCGAGTTTTATATCGTATGATAATCATATATCTATAGGTAAGTATGTTTCGAGTTTCAAGGAAATAATGTTTTTTTCCAACTTTGGTTTTCTTCTACATAACAAGGTTTGTAGGGTTTCTTTTACAAGCTATAGGTGATGTTGATGAACATCAAGGAGCTAGTCCTAGTGAACCTCTTAGATTTGAAGTTTGTAACACCCATATTTTTAAACCAAGGATATTACCGCCAATGACATCAGATTTTACCATTCAAAGCCACTCGAGGCAGAGTAACACAACATAGTTAATTATGAACAAAAGTATGGAATATCCAATTATTTATATTGGAATTTTCATTGATTGCAATGTGATTATTTTATAGAAGAAAATGACAATGGAATATGAATTACTATATAATGTACTTCTCAATAGTACATAGTGCAAGAACATAAAAATATTATTGACATCCTTCTTGTAGACAACCTCTCTATTAGATATGCTTCATAGGAACTGGCTTAGCACCTCTTGGATACTTCGCTCTAAGGGTGAATCCTTCTTTCCTTCACTTCAATTATACTTGATCATTAGTCCCTGAGCAACAATCCTCTACTGTTTGATGTTCCCAAAACGAGGAAAGAAACACCACGCAAAATATGGAGGAAAAAGAAATGAGAATGAGTTCGTCTAAGAAGACTAAACAAGTGGAGAACGGGTGGTCTCCATGGTCGTAACTAAACATATTGGCACCAAAACTCTAAATTATAGTCGATCGATGATCCAATGGTTAGTACTTCCATTAAAAGAGAAAGGGGTATGAAAATCCAATGTAGATGAGACACCACAAGAATTTGATTCCATCATAACGAAAAGGAATACAAACTTCCAAGGTAAATGGAATATCACAATAGTGTGATTCCATCGAAAAGAAAAGAATTACAAAAATTCTTTAGAGATAGGACACCACTAGAATGGGGTTTCATCGAAAAGAATAATATCTGTGAGAACTTTATTATGTCACAGTATTAATTTGAGGAGTAGTGTGACTTGCACTTTAAACACCTTATATTAATCATACGACTAGTTAATGATTTTAGATGTGGCAGCGAGCGAGCGAGCGAGCGAGAGAGAGAGAGAGAGAGAGAGAGAGAGAGAGAGAGAGAGAGAGAGAGAGACTAGACTTGATGTCCGTGTTTAGATAGGTTTTATATAGTCTTTCTAGGTTTTTGAGTCGTGTTTAGATAGGTTTTGTGTTCATTTTGTGTTATTTGCTTTGGTTTTCGTATTTTGCACGAAGTATGGAAGCTACACAAGTTTATGTATTTTCTTGTAGGTTTTGAAGCAAAATTGGAGCACTCTAGAGCATCCCACAGATAGGAGCGAGGTTAGGAAGGAAGCTTGAAGGCATTGGTGGAAGATCCAAGAAGGAAACAAGAGAACAAGAAAATGAAAAGCCCAGGAAATGGCTTGTTACCGACCCTGTGAGGGTCGGTACCGAGGTCTACAGGAAAAGAATATGAAGGAAAACCTCCAGAAGAGTCCTACCGACCCTGACGGGGGTCGGTAACGAGGTACCCCCATGTCGGTAGGCGGCGCCGACTCGAGATGTCATTACATTTTATTCCAAAATCTTTTTATGGATAGTTTTTATATCTTTTAGATAGACTTCATTAGATAGATTTTGACTATTTAAGCAAGAGAAAAGACCTAGTTTTTGGGGGGATTGAATTACGCACGTTTGGAATGCAAGAAGAGGTGAGAGAATTGTTAGATTTTCTTTGTGTTCTTGCATGAAGTTTTAAGTCATTGTGATTGAGAATTCTAGTAAGTTTTATTTGGTTCAATTAAAAGACATGTTTTCTTATTTAAATCTTTGGCTTGTTCTTCAATTATGTGTGAGTAGTCTTCTTTTCTAGGTTTGGGGGTAAGAGCCCAACTTAGTTATGCATGTTGATAGTATGAATTCATGAATTAATTGCCTTTGATCTTATCTCTACTTATTTGTGTGTAAACTTTGGCAAAAGTTCAAGTAAATTCATGTTCATAATTTGATCGAAAGAAAAGATTTTGATTTTGAATAGGAATAAGGTTTGAAATGAAAGTTAAAAACCTTAGATCATGATAGGTGGATTAAAGTGAATTGATTTACAAAAGTTGGTTAATTTGCTTCTCTTTTCAACGAAAGTTGATAACTTGTGTGAAAAGGCATGATATTTATTATTGATATGACTTGATATGCATGATTATGTTGTGGTGAACCCTAATACCCTCGATTTCTACTTGCATTGATAAAACCCCTAACCAGTTTCTATAACACCCCTATTTTGCAACATTGGGTATTACTCGCAGTGACCTCGGACTTTGCCGTCCAAAGACACCCAAGACTTTAAATAATTTAATTAAATGTAATTAAAGATGAAATTGACTAAAAGCGGAATTTTATTCATTGATAAGAACTTTCCTTCATTACATTGAGAGTCGTTTTACAAATGATGTAGCAGCAGAAAGTAAAGCCCATTTAAAAAGGGTTGAAAAAACGTATTTAAAAATACAAGTATGTTTCTCCAAGACAACTCATATGATGATGATTTGCTTGGTTAAAATAGAAGAGTTGGTGCACTATCTTCGGAATGCTTTGCTCTTATGAAAATTCCTTCCTTCCTTCAATGTCGTCTTGCCTTAACCTTTCATCCTTGCATAACTCTTCTCGAGCCTTCTAGACTTGTCTTCAAAAGTTTGATGTGAATTTCCTAGAGTCTGTCATTTGTCGCGAAGGGCGAGAAATACAAGGCAAAATGCAGAAATAGTGGAATTAGTCTAAGGAGACTAAGCAAGTGAGAACGGAAATTCTCAAGAGTAGTATGGTAATTTACGTTATTCGAGAGAGATTATCGGGATGTGTTTAAGAGGTAGACTCTTTTTGTGGAGCTTTAAGGACGGAAATGAGTAAATCTCGAGATGAGATAACTCGTAAATCGAAAGAAGAACTACGAGATTGTAGACTTCTTAGAGTAGAAGGTATGTTGGGAACGTTATTAATTCATACAAGTTTTGAAAACCTCCCGCGCCCTTGTCGGACCTCAACCAACCTCATCTTATTCGGTGCTCCAGATAGGGAAGGTGGCTCGAAGGCGCTTAAGTACCCGCCCACCTTGGACAAACCCGAATAAGCATTCAGATTGGAAAGATGATCTTTTCAAGAATTGGGAGCCGGGTGGTCTTCCACGTTGTACTATTTCGACCCGGTTTTGGTTTCTTTTAATTGTGCTTTGGCACTTATCTTATATCGTGATGAAAACTTTCACTTACGTTAACTTATTTTAAGAGTGTGGGGGCCATGAATGGGCCCGATTCCACTTAAGGGAATGAAGTTCCTGCGCCTAGCTAGGGCGCGCACCTCCCTCCTCCGAACTAGACCAGATAGTGGATCAGATCCTTAAAGTCGCGGAATTTAGGCATGGTGTCGTACGACTTAGTAGGTTATATAGAGGTGTCGTGTTAATCCCGCACTCCTTATCTAATCCATATCGATCTCGAAAAGAAATCTTAAACAAGAAAGGTCACACAAACAAGACTAGCGTAATATTCCTATCGAATATTAAATAGCGTAATAACGATAACAAGTGGGTCATTATTTTTAGCAATCGATATTCCTAGATTCGTTTATTATTAGCAAACAAGTTGTTCCCAACATCGAGAAATTTCACAAAACGAATTAACTAGGCTTCAAGGAGAAATTTCACTTGCCTTAGCTTAGCTAGCGTTTACGAACGAATGAACGGAAATCGATGGCTTAGACAAGATTGAGTTCGACCTAACGACACGAGAGATAACGAGCGAATTTTTATTACCTCTTCTAAGATTTTATTTTCTCTTATTTTCCTTTTATAAGAGAATTTATGAAAACTAAATTATTAAAATAATAATTTAGGTCTAGGTGTTAAATAATAATATTCTTGATTATTATTTCTGTAATAGTAATATCGCAAGGGTACTTTGTAAAAATAATTATATTTATATAAAGTTGTATATACTTTTGAAAGTCAAGACAAACTCCCTTTTTACTTATTATTAATATTATTAATCTATGGTTAAAAATCCATTAGAATAATCATACCTTTTTATTAAATCCCAATGTTAAAAATAATATATTCTTGATATATTGGGTAATTCTTTATTAATGACATGCTAGGTGATAAAATTTAATAAAGTCCACTAATAATATAGTTTCTATTTTATTTAAATCCCATAATGATCATATTAACTACTTTCCTTATATAAAATTCAACAAAGCTGTTTTTATGCAATATCTTTAATATATCTTTATATCCTTTACTTTAACCATATAAAGATATCTCATGACCAAAAATATCTTACCCATATTATTTTTAAGTTATAATTTGATTTTAAAAGACATGCAAAGGTAGTTTAGTCCAATAAAGTATTTAAATTCACATGCATATACTTATCTAAGTTACTTAAATAGTTATTATAATCTTTAGAAGTCTATTTTAAGTAACAATGTCGTATATAATTTATTTCAATATTATAATAAGTCTAAGTTGACATGCAAGGGCATTTCTTACTTATTTTATTTATTATGCAATCCTTTCTTTGTTTTCTTTCTCTTAGAAAAAGTATTATATTCCAAATTGTTTATAATAATAATTTATGCGAAAAAAACAGAGAGGCATAAGGTAGACGACTGACGCAAGGCAAGGCACCGGCGGCGATCCTAGGCGACTCCGACGGGCAAGGGTGGCAGCGCGCACGACGGTCGGTGAGAGGACGGCCCGGTGGTGCTACGGTGAAGCAAGGAGAACAAAATAAGTGTTTGGGGATTTTTGTGTGAAAAAAATCAGATTTGGGCAAAATTTGATTTGGGACTTTTAAGCTTGAAATAAGAACGAATTTATGAAGGAAAATCAGATGATTCATTGTGTGAATTTTCTATGGAAATCCGAGCCCTATTTATAGTGGAATTGAACCCTCCATGGATCCACAACTTGAAGGTTTTGACCTCTCATGGAGGAGTTGCTCCATGGTGATTGGGCAATTGTGTGCTTCTTTGAAAGGAGGTGGGAGAGGAGGATTGGTGAAGAGGATAGGTGGGAAGAATGGCTCCTAGTGGCCATGGTAGGAGGTGGAAGCAATGGGATTAAACATACCTCAAATTAATTAGACTTCTAAGAAGGAGAAGAAGAAAATAAGAGATTAAAAGGATAAGAATTAATTAATGGGTAGATAAATTATCATGGCAGAGTGGAAAAGGAGTGTGTGCATTTGTGAGAAAATGCAAGAGGTCTCGGGTTCGAGTCCCACCTCTCACATTTTTATTTTTGGTCCTTTCCCCTTATTTTTATTTCTATTATAAATTTAATTGAATTAAATTTCGAATTTTTTTAATCTCAATTAATTAAATTTATTTGTCATTGTGATAACCCTTTATAAACTTTTTTTTAATAATTTATTAAGAAAATTATAAAATATTTAAACTCTCTTTTTAAGAGAAGAATATTTGAATAAATTCTCGATTTGCTTAATATATTTAATTAAACTCTTAATTGTCATTGTAATAAACTTTTATAACCTTTAATAGTATAATATGAGGTTATAAAGATTATTAAATTCTCTATTTTAGAGAGAGAAAAAAATTATTAGGAGAAATACCCATTTTATTATATTTAGAATTTAGCAAATACACCAATAGTTCCCCCTTAAAAAAAGTTTCGTCCCCAAAACTAGGAAAGATTTAGGGCGGTACAAGATTAACACAGAAAGCTACTAACACTCACAACTGTGAGGAAACAACAAAGGGTCTAGTACCCCCTTAAAGAACATTTCGTTTTTTAGTTAAGACGATTGTACAAGTAGAAAAATTACTATTATACCTTTTTCTTAAGGAATCGTTAAATTAGTATTCTTTAGAAAGATTCCCACATTTGAACATATGTGGTTTAACGAAGTCAAGTGATAGGAATGGAAATCCAATTGGTCTTGCTAGCGAAGTAGGCAGGGGTCAAGCGGTTTTATCCATTAGCTTGGGTCATACCTATGGAAGTTTTGGGTTGACCTTCCCAAACGTAAAAGTTGGACTACTTATAGAATAAGAATCCTAATTGAAACGAGCACTTAAGTGCTTCTAGGAAGCAAGTAAGAAAAATGACTAATCCATTCTATACTTCTATAATAGAGTCATTGCGGAAGGATTCTTTTAAGATGGATATTGGATAACTGTTGAGATGAAATCGAAGTTTGAATATGTGACAACCATGGCTTGGAAGGGGAATTTCGACTATGAACTTCTAATGAAGTTACTATTGGAAGAAGTGATGGTTGTATCACAAGAGAAGGTAAGCAGGTTTATGATATCGTATCCGAATATATTACCTATCGAGAAGTAGAACGAGAGTCCTTCTATATTTTACTTTTTAATTCTTATAAGAAAGTAATATTTTTAAAACAAGATTGAAATCGAAGAATTAAGTGGTTTCATTTCACCAATGTGATCAATATCGGGGAAACTACCTCCAACATAATCCTTTCATATATGCCTTCACAGGAACAAGGCCTGAAATTCTACCTCAACCATGTGATCAAGATGGGAGATAGAAATTCATCCTTATTCGCCACTGTGAACCATATACCTAAAATGTTTAGTTATTTAAACTTATGATATTAACTGCCATTGTTTGACAACGCAACACAATTGAAAATATTTCTCGCAAAGGTAGGAGTAATTAACATACAAAAAGATGGACTGACTTACGTAACCTATTAATCAAAACTAAGCGTTTGAAACAGTGCTTTCATAAAGAAAGTACCAACGAATATCTTCAAGACGGCTATGACAGCATAGTAGAGTTCAAAGTATAACATTTTGCGAAAGAAGATAGTTGATAATATTGGATTTATTCAACTATGCTTTGATTATAACCGAGGTTGAAATTCTAATGACAACCCTAAAACTTATGTCACAAGCACCCTCGTTTGGACAAATTTAGATTACGAGGAAAGATAAGCTATTCTATTCGCTCATTGCGTCTATCGTTGAACTTCTGCATGGCTTGGTGGATGAACTTATCCACTTATGACGGGAAACTTTTGGGCTTAAGGGGAAACTTCATATCACGCGTAATGCAATAATTGGTTAAACTTCGTGGCCTTCTTCTCGGCACACTTAGTCCCGTAACCTTTAGGGTCTAAGAGATCATTATGTCTTTCATCTCCCATAGAATAAGAGAGGAATGATTCATCATATCAGTCTTAACCTTTCCCAAATCAGCATGGGATGTTTTATCTGCTTAAAAATCTTTTTTTCCCCATTCTCTTGGTTCTTCTTCTCCAATTTGTAGAGCAGAAATATGGACCCCCTTTTTTATTCTTCAGCGTTTTTTTCTTCAGTGTAACTAATACTTCTCAAGTATTTCCACATAGAAGAACTATTAGTGGTTGTGGTTGACTTTCCTAGTTCCTCCGTAGACATTAATGTCTTTAGTGTCCTTGTAAAGCTAGACACATTTACTTGAGGTGGAATATGGCGTCATTTGCAATTCTATTTGCAGCTTGGTCAGTTCCAATTATGCTTGCTTCTTTCGGTGGAATAGAAAAGATTGCTTCTGGCATCACTTATATTGTTGGACTTCTTAATGCAACTTTTGTCACATCATCCAACAATATCGACATACTAGGGTCCATTACCCGACAATTTCCTTGTTCTTTCTTTGGAAGATTTTGAACCATCATTCGTGCCCGAACTTGAATGCTATTCAGGGGAATTCTATTGTTGGTTCCTTTCGGCTTGACCATTTGAAATAAGAATCGACAAATTGTTCCCAACAATTGTCATTCATTCGTGGATAGAGTAGGCACTTGGGTTATTGTAGCAAAAATTAATGCTTTGTTGTAATACCTTCAAAAGGTTAGTCCCAAAGTATACGCTCATTTAAGGAAGGGAAGACGGTTATAGCAAGGTGCAACGAACTAGGCAACCTAATAACGGAATCAACAGTTGGAAATAATAACATCGAAGATGGCCTAGGTAATCACTTCAAATGCGACGAATCGGGATACGTGTCTACAAACTGTCTTAAATAATGAAGCAACCTTATGGCCTATTAGGCCTACTGAGGCAACTTAGAGAACTTACAATCCTTGTCCAACAATCTTGGTCCTAACAACTTCCTTTCTAACTTCACCTCTACATCTTTTATCGTGTCGACTTATCAAAATGGTGGAGAAGAAATCTTCATGATGTGACTTTCACATTCACGATAGCCTTGTTATGGTTGGTTTATTCGATTGACAAACATTAGATATCAAGCAAATATTCCATATGTTGACTAAGCAAGTCACTTCTACTTGTAGGTATTTGCGGATGAATATAATAGTCATTGGTTAGAATTCTCGACCACTCCTTTATCACAAGACCATTGTTTGTCCCCTCACATACCTCTCGATAATCTGTTTCGAGATCGGGCAAGGTGCAGACATGATAGATCCTTAGTTGACTAAGCCTTCCTTGGTGCCCTCTTTGAAAATTTCTATCTTCCCATGAGTCACTGGCTCAGTAAGTTTGGCTCTATGGAAACATAAGCATTACCTTTAGTTGGCATGCCCTCTTATAATTCCCAATGAACTTATTTTCCGTTACAACCATTTTCTGCAGATGGCTTACGATCGAGATTCATATAGAATATCCGTAATTCTATACTTGAAGAAGGATATACTTGTTTTTGTTAACTCATTAGTATAGGGAAGAAATGACGCGCAAGTTTAGAGAAGAGGGGAAACTTTTTATTAGAACTCTTTATGGAAACGAATTACAAAGGCTTTATATAATAAGCCATTACACAAAGGACGGAAAGAAATACTACCGAGTTGACTATTTAAGAACAAAAGGGATAGTCAAGTGAAGTGGACTACTTAGAGTATCACACTTCTTAATGATAACAAGCGAATTTTAGGCCTAGGGTGTGTTTGGGAAGAAAAGTTGTCCAAAAATCCTTTATCGAACAAACTTTCATCGAGGGCTCCTCCCACATGGTTCAACAACAATTGGGCCTGCTCGATGTGTCGACGGGTTGTAGTTATATAGCCACGGTTGACGACAAGACGAGTATGGAGTTGAGCATTCTCGTTTTGGTAGGACCTCATTTCTTTCGACCACACTTTCTTCCGTTGGAGGATATAGTCGTAATTTGCCTGACGAACCCTCGTTGGGTTTGGACCACTAATTGGAGATGCGTTTCTTATTTGACCAATTGCTTGGTGATGGGATGACTCCCCTTGAGTCAAGTTAGCACATCCACCCATTTGATAGACCATTGGAGTTTGACTTGCACTACTAAATTAAAGATTAAATGCAGCGGATTCTTTGCAGCGGTTAGACGTAATTCAGCGGTTCATTGCAACGGTTGACATATTCAAGCGGGTTGTGCAGCGGTTTTATGATTTAGCTGCGGATTAGGCAGCAGTTTTTGAATATATGGCCAATGCAGCGGTTAGATAAATCTAATGCAGCGGTTTGAAAAAATAAAAAGAAAAAAGAAAGTAATAAAAGGGTATGGGTAGAAATATTTTAGGCGCGCGCCTTCCCGCTTGTCTTCCCTTATCCAAAAACCCAAGAAATCTTTTTCCCAACCCCAAAACTAGATTCTCGGCCAAACTCCAAATTCACAACTTTCATCGTCTCTCACCCATGGACTCCAAAACCTCAGAACTCGTCGCCGATCTCCATGCATCTGTCGCTACTGCTCGAGCCACACTCACGCCTCAGTCTCTACGGCCGACCTCCATCGTCGCTGAATTTAGGAGGCTCAAATTCTAAGGAGGCTCAGTTAGAGCAACTAATCCTCCAAGGAGGCTCAAGTTCTAGGGTTTATTCCTCCTTTTTTCAACTTGTTCTTCCCTCTATCATATTGAACGCTTTTGCTCCTTCGATTTAGGTATTGTTGTGATTCAAACTTTCACACAATTTACTTGGTCAGAATCTCTCAACCTGTTTGATTTTGTTGCTCGAGATTGAAGATTCGATAAAGGTATAGCATACCTACATGATAATTTTGAGTTGGTTTGTTGATTAACAACTAAGATGATGATTCAACATTTTTTGGTGTTTTTATTGACCTACTGATTTCGATTTTGGTTGCTGAATTTGTTGATTCTCAAAGAGGAACGAGTTAGGAATGTTGTATTTGTGTGACTGAGCATTCGGTGGTACTTAGGAAATAGGTTACGTGTTTTAGTTACATTTTTATGAATTTGTGTACAAATTAGAAAGAGTTCATTTACCGTAGTCTTGTTTCTTTTCTTTTTTCTACTTTGCTTTTGTTTGTTGGGGAGTGTTAGTTGGAAGGCTGAAAGTAGATGTAAAAATGGATTCTGAATTCCTATTAATGTGCGATATCAGAAAACAATTAATGGTTTTCATTGCACTGTTAGTCAATGAAAAGTAAATATTGCTCTTTGATCTGTCATCCACTTTGAAGTACTTGAATGGTTCATTGCCGAAGGAAAGGAATATCTATTCCTGATTTTCAAACTGTGGATTATAAATATAAAAAATTTATGCATATCAAAATAATCATTATTGCATAATCCATCTTAACTGTTCCTCCCTTTGAAGAATTTATGGTAGATTTTGCATGCAAAGTTAGGTTTCTTGGGAATTCATATCAGCCTTATGTATCTAATTAAATACTTCATCATTACAGTTTTCTTATTTAATCAGTATAGGCACATTCATATTAGACTAAAAGTTGTCTCAGGAGCACTTCATATGTGGAGTACTGGAGTACCATGTGCTTTGCTTGTTTTTTTCTACTTTAAATGTTGCCCGGAAAAAAAAAAGCTGATCACACTTCACAATGGCAAGGAGAGAAACTTTAAATTCTCTATCCTGTATTGCTCTTTAGTCTCCATAGCAACTTTCTCATTATTGAGCCATTCCTTCTGATCATGATCACCCAATATAGACCACTTTCTTCAATTGTAGGTGAAGGTGCAACCAGCCTGTCCATCCGCCTTGTTCCTATTCTTTATTTGACATTGCACTCATAACTTTGTGGGGAACAGAACCTGCCTATTCTTCTTGGTAGCTGTAGCTGAGAGAGCTTGGATTCCAAACCCATAAAATTTTCTCAACTCAGAAACTTTAGACGTTGAGAAGTCCCCCTGAACAACATACCGCTCCTTGTTTTTCTTTATACTTTACATACACATCTTGATTTTCTCCTTGTGTATTTGTATATATAATAATAGTTTATGTGTTAGATATTTTTCTCATTTCATGCAGGGAATGAAACATTATTTAATTATATATGCTATGTATTCAAGAACATAGAAGACTTAATTGCAAAATTAATTAATTATGTGTTAATATCCGCTTACTGCATGCATGGATTATGTTTGTTCATTTGTAAATATTAGTGGATTTAAGAACATATAAGGCTTTGCCATAAAAAGAGAAAAGTAAGTCCCTAGTTTCTAATGCATTGAAGTTGGACTAACATATTTCTGATGTTCTATAAAAAATTCAAGAAGCCAATCCCGGTATTAATATTGTTATGCCTGAATTCTCATCCAACGAAGGAGATGCATCTAGTTATCATGACAATGTAGATGGGTAAGACATGAAAATTTTAGTTATGATTTACTTAGACTTTTTTTAATTTGTTTTGCTTTTAGGGACTATGCTGATGATAATTGATTGCTTCATGTTTGTGGCCTTGCTCTTTTTTGATTGCTTGTTTGGAGATGTTATTGCTCGTGTCCAAAAGGTTAGTTAATTTTTCCCCTCTTCTGTTTGGAGATGCTTTTTTGGAGATACTTGCTACTGAATATTAATCCATAGGATTTCCCCCTCTTTGTGTAGCCTCTAGCCTGTATTTTTTCCTCTTCTGTCTTAGGAGGTTGGTTTTAGCCTGGATTTTCTCCTCTTCTGTCTTAGGAGGTTGGTTTTTGCATTTGCTGGTTTGCTGGGATTAAAGCTTTGGTGACCCCATTTTGCTCTGAATTTTCTCATGGTTTAGAATGATTTCTAGGAGATAGTACATTCAGTGGTGGATGGATTGATGTTGATTACAAGCATGAAGTGGTACCTATTGGATTTTTATTGAAAATTATGCTGGATTTTATACATGATGGAGTGTTCCTGAATTCATGCTGGATTTTATTAAAAATCTGTGTAGTTGGACTGGATGTTCCTGAATTCATGCTAGATCTTATTGAAAATATGTGTAGTTGGACTGGATTTTATTGAAAATCATGCAACTTGATGAATAAATTAACTAATATTCATATTACTTTAATTGTAGCCTATTCCATTCTTGGATCTTTGATATATTATCAAGTATCACTATGCTGGATTTTTGTAGAATTCTTACTCAGTAGCAACTCATTAATTAATTTTTGTAAGTATATTACTTGAAAATCATGCAATTGGATTTACTTTTGTTGAATTCTTACTCAGTAGCAACTCATTAATTTTTGTAATTAAGCAGCTGATCTAGTGTTAGACGACTGTAATGCACTTTGACATCCTTGTCCCTACCAGAGACACAACCCACTCAAAATCTCTTCCATAACATCTCGTGTTAGACTAATCACTTGATATAGTAACCAAAGCACAATTGTTCCTGATTCATCTCTGATAGTTTTGTTTACAATCGAGAGCACCATCCTTCCAGTTGTTGCTAGTGCCTTGTTTTTGGTATTTTTCATACTTGCAGCAGCTTTAAGTCTTGTTTTTTTAGTACTATTTTGCTAATTTGAGTTTGTTGTTGTGTTGGTATCTTATTGCAGGTGTTTTGTCCCTTGGTGCCCTGATAATATGTTTTATGTTGCTCTACAAGTTTCTTACTCTTAGTTGTCCTTTGTTGTCAAGGCTAGACTAAAATTAACATTGCAAGTTTTCTAGTACTCTTAGTTGCTTTTTTATTTTAAGGCAATGTATGTATAGATGATCATTTTGTAATAAAGTCAATGTATGAATAGATGATCATTTTGTAAATACATTAAACTCTTTATAATCTATATTAAATTTAATTTTCTATGATTAATGTTATTATATTTTTGCTATGTCTTTTTAAATTTAAAATTGGCAAAAGGATTGGATCTAAATAGACACTAATATGAAAATTATCCAAATCGCTTCATTAGAATTTTAAATCCGCTTCATTAGATACATAAACCGCAACATTAGATTGCCAAAATCGTTGTTTTAGATACCCAAACCGCTGAATTAGATTCAGAACCGCTGCATTATGTATTAGAAAAACCGCCGCATTAGACATATAAGGCAACGGTTTTAATACCAAATGCCGTGGTTTTAGAAGTTGAAACCAAACCGCTGTATTAGAGTAAAAAAACCACTGCATTAGACCTAATGCTACGCCAGCAGATGTTGCGGACAAAAACCGCTACATTAGACCTAATGAAGCGGTTTTAAGGTATAATGTAGCGGTATTTGACCGTTGCTTTAAGTCTTTAACGAGCGTCCTTCTATATTGTACGTTTTAATTCTTATAAGAAAGTAATATTTTTAAAACAAGATTGAAATCGAAGAATTAAGTGGTTTCATTTCACCAATGTGATCAGTATCGGGGAAACTACCTCCAACATAATCCTTTCATATATGCCTTCACAGAAACAAGGCCTGAAATTCTACCTCAACCATATGATCAAGATGGGAGATAGAAATTCATCTTTATTCGCCACTGTAATGTTTAGTTATTTAAACTTATGATATTAACTACCATTGTTTGACAACGCAACACAATTGAAAATATTTCTCGCAGAGGTAGGAGTAATTAACATGCAAAAAGATGGACTGACTTATGTAACCTATTAATCAAAACTAAGCGTTTGAAACAGTGCTTTCGTAAAGAAAGTACCAACGAACATCTTCAAGACGGCTATGACAGCATAGTAGAGTTCAAAGTATAACATTTTGCGAAAGAAGATAGTTGATAATAATATTGGATTTATTCAACTATGCTTTGATTATAACCGAGGTTGAAATTCTAATGACAACCCTACAACTTATGTCACAAGCACCCTCGTTTGGACAAATTTAGATTACGGGGAAAGATAAGCTATTCTATTCGCTCATTGCGTCTATCGTTGAACTTCTGCATGACTTGGTGGTAGAACTTATCCACTTATGACGGGAAACTTTTGGGCTTAAGGGGAAACTGCATATCACGCGTAATGCAATAATTGGTTAAACTTCGTGGCCTTCTTCTCGGCACACTTAGTCCCGTAACCTTTAGGGTCTAAGAGATCATTATGTCTTTCATCTCCCATAGCATAAGAGAGGAATGATTCATCATATCAGCCTTAACCTTTCCCAAATCAGCATGGGATGTTTTATCTGCTTAAAAATCTTTTTTTCCCAATTCTCTTGGTTCTTCTTCTCCAATTTGTAGAGCGGAAATATGGACCCCCTTTTTTTTCTTCAGAGTTTTTTTCTTCAGTGTAACTAATACTTTTCAAGTATTTCCACGTAGGAGAACTATTAGTGGTTGTGGTTGACTTTCCTAGTTCCTCCATAGACATTAATGTCTTTAGTGTCCTTGTAAAGCTAGACACATTTACTTGAGGTGGAATATGGCGTCATTTGCAATTCTATTTGCAGCTTGGTCAGTTCCAATTATGCTTGCTTCTTTCGGTGGAACAGAAAAGATTGTTTCTGGCATCACTTATATTGTTGGACTTCTTAATGCAACTTTTATCACATCATCCAACAATATCGGCGTACTAGGGTCCATTACCCGACAATTTCCTTGTTCTTTCTTTGGAAGATTTTGAACCATCATTCGTGCCCGAACTTGAATACTATTCAGGGGAATTCTATTGTTGTTCCTTTCAGCTTGACCATTTGAAATAAGAATCGACAAATTGTTCCCAACAATTGTCATTCATTCGTGGATAGAGTAGGCACTTGGGTTATTGTAGCAAAAATTAATGCTGTGTTGTAATAACTTCAAAATGTTAGTCCCAAAGTATACGCTCATTTAAGGAAGGGAAGACGGTTATAGCAAGGTGCAACGAACTAGGCAACCTAATAACGGAATCAACAGTTGGAAATAATAACATCGAAGATGGCCTAGGTAATCACTTCAAATGCGACGAATCGGGATACGTGTCTACAAACTGTCTTAAATAATGAAGCAACCTTATGGCCTATTAGGCCTACTGAGGCAACTTAGAGAACTTACAATCCTTGTCCAACAATCTTGGTCCTAACAACTTCCTTTCTAACTTCACCTCTACATCTTTTATCGTGTCGACTTATCAAAATGGTGGAGAAGAAATCTTCATGATGTGACTTTCACATTCACGATAGCCTTGTTATGGTTGGTTTATTCGATTGACAAACATTAGATATCAAGCAAATATTCCATATGTTGACTGAGCAAGTCACTTCTACTTGTAGGTATTTGCGGATGAATATAATAGTCATTGGTTAGAATTCTCGACCACTCCTTTATCACAAGACCATTGTTTGTCCCCTCACATACCTCTCGATAGTCTGTTTCGAGATCGGACAAGGTGCAGACATGTTAGATCCTTAGTTGACTAAGCCTTCCTTGGTGCCCTCTTTGAAAATTTCTATCTTCCCATGAGTCACTGGCTCAGTAAGTTTGGCTCTATGGAAACATAAGCATTACCTTTAGTTGGCATGCCTTCTTCTAATTCCCAATGAACTTATTTTTCGTTACAACCATTTTCTACAGATGGCTTACGATCGAGATTCATATAGAATATCCGTAATTCTATATTTGAAGAAGGATATAGTTGTTTTTGTTAACTCATTAGTATAGGCAAGAAATGACGCGCAAGTTTAGAGAAGAGGGGAAACTTTTTATTAGAACTCTTTATGGAAACGGATTACAAAGGCTTTATATAATAAGCCATTACACTAAGGACGGAAAGAAATACTACCGAGTTGACTATTCAAGAACAAAAGGGATAGCCAAGTGAAGTGGACTACTTGGAGTATCACACTTCTTAACGATAACAAGCGAATTTTAGGCCTAGGGTGTGCTTGGGAAGAAAAGTTGTCCAAAAAACCCTTTATCGAACAAACTTTCATTGAGGGCTCCTCCCACACGGTTCAACAACAATTGGGCCTGCGCGATGTGTCGACGGGTTGTAGTTATATAGCCACGGTTGACGACAAGACGAGTATGGAGTTGAGCATTCTCGTTTTGGTAGGACCTCACTTCTTTCGACCACACTTACTTCCGTTGGAGGATATAGTCGTAATTTGGCTGACGAACCCTCGTTGGGTTTGGAACACTGATTGGAGATGGGTTTCTTATTTGACCAATTGCTTGGTGATGGGATGACTCCCCTTGAGTCAAGTTAGCTCATCGACCCATTTGATAGACCATTGGAGTTTGACTTGTGAGTTGATAGCGTGGAGACTCCGTCATAAGTCCCCATGGCTGATATTTCGCGAACTCTTTCTCGATGATCTCTTGACCTGATTGTTCATGAAGTGAGTTACCAACTCCCTTCTCGAGGTATTCCTCTCCGGGGTTCTCCTCTTCGAGATTCACCTCGGGTGCATTTTCATAAATTCCTCTAATAGTACTGGCTCGGGATTATCCTCGGGATTTCCGTATGGCAAAAGTGGCCATTGAGCAAAAACCTCATCAAGCTCTTGAGCGGCGTTTCTAGCTTCGTCCCTGATTCGGGTTAGACTTCTATTGAGTACTATTTCTGTAGAGAAGAGAGATGCGTTTATGTAGAATATCCTTTGATTCTATGTGACGAAGATTTTGGAAGGAAGTTTTTAAATTTGAAAACAAAATTTTCATTTTAGACACATGTACATCCTTAAAGAATTATAGCAGTTTTAAAGTCTCTATTAAAAGCTCCTTTTATATGACTTTAAATTAAAAGACAAACTTTTAAAGTAGAAAAAATTTATTTCATGTATGACATGAAGTACTTCTAAACCTTGGAAGGAGAGGTTAAAGATTTTTAATTATAGCTTCTATCTCGAGTTTCAGTGATTTCCTATTATCATTTAAAGAAAAAAAATCTTTGAATCTTAATTCTTTGATTATATGAAAATTTGTGAACTTATTTTTTTTAAATAAAGTTTGTAGATAAGAATTCGGTATGATAACTCTTTAGTAGAACTTGATTTTTAAAACTTTCGAATAAGACTTTGTAAATAGAATGATTCCGGCTATAGGAACTTATCGTCTTAGGATTTCTACTTATTAGTTTCTCTTATATGAGTTTTGACTTAAACTTTCACTGAAAGTGGATAACTTTAGAAATTTCTTGCAAGTACTTGGAGGAAATTTTTATTCTTGAAATAGATCAAGTAAAACTTGAAACTTGGGAAAAGAATTCTAACTTACACATTTTTCCTAAATGATTTTTAAAGTTCTTAAGAAGAATGTCTAACTCATGAACTTTATTTTAAAGAATTATTTCTTAAAGTTGAAAGATAAAAAAAAATTAAAAAAAGGGTTTTTGGTTTGAAAACAAAGACTTTCGGTTTTGAAAACAAAACGTTCGGCTCTGATACCATAATTGTAACACCCCTATTTTGCAACACTGGGTATTACTGTCAGTGACCTCAAATTTTACCGTCCAAAATCACCAAGGCTTTAAATAATTTAATTAAATGTAATTAAAGATGAAATTGACTAAAAGCGGAATTTTATTCATTGATAAGAACTTTCTATCATTACATTGAGAGTCGTTTTACAAATAATGTAGCAGCGGAAAGTAAAGCCCATTTAAAAAGGGTTCAAAATATGTATTTAAAAATACAAGTTTGTTTCTCCAAGACAACTCATATGATGATGATTTTCTTGGTTAAAATAGAAGAGTTGGTGCACTATCTTCGGAATGCTTTGCTCTTATGAAAATTCCTTCCTTCCTTCAATGTCGTCTTGCCTTGACCTTCTATCCTTGCATAACTCTTCTCGAGCCTTCTAGACTTCTCTTCAAAACTTCTATGTGAATTTCCCAGAGTCTGGCATTTGTCGCGAAGGGCGAGAAATACCAGGCAAAAATGCGGAAATAGTGGAATTATTCTAAGGAGACTAAGCAAGTGAGAACGGAAATTCTCAAGGGTAGTATGGTAATTTACGTTATTCGAGAGAGATTATCGGGATGTGTTTAAGAGGTAGAATCTTTATGTGGAGCTTTAAGGACGGAAATGAGTAAATATCGAGATGAGATAACTCGTAAATCGAAAGAAGAACTACGAGATTGTAGACTTCTTAGAGTAGAAGGTATGTTGGGAACGTTATTAATTCATACAAGTTTTGAAAACCTCCCGCGCCCTTGTCGGACCTCAACCAACCTCATCTTATTCGATGCTCCAGATAGGGGAGGTGGCCCGAAGGCGCTGAAGTACCCGCCCACCTTAGACAAGCCCGAATAAGCATTCAGATTGGAAAGATGATCTTTACAAGAACCGGGAGCCGGGTGGTCTTCCACGTTGTACTATTCCGACTCGGTTTTGGTTTCTTTTAATTGTGCTTTGGCACTTATCTTATATCGTGATGAAAATTTTCACTTACGTTAACTTATTTTAAGAGTGTGGGGGCCATGAATGGGCCCGAGTCCACTTAAGGGAACGAAGTTCTGGCGCCTACCTAGGGCGCGCACCTCCCTCCTTCGAACAGGAGCAGATAGTGGATCATGATCCTTAAAGTCGCGGAATTTAGGCATGGTGTCGTACGACTTAGTAGGTTATATAGAGGTGTCGGGTTAATCCCGCACTCCTTATCTAATCCATACCGATCTCGAAAAGAAATCTTAAACAAGCAAGGTCACACAAACAAGACTAGCGTAATAGTCCTATCGAATATTAAATAGCGTAATAACGATAACAAGTGGGTCATGATTTCTAACAATCGATATTCCTAGATTCGTTTATTATTAGCAAACAAGTTGTTCCCAACATCGAGAAATTTCACAAAACGAATTAACTAGGCTTCAAGGAGAAATTCCACTTGCCTTAGCTTAGTGAGCGTTTACGAACGAATGAACGGAAATCGATGGCTTAGACAGGATTGAGACTAAGACCTAACGACACGAGAGATAACGAGCGAATTTTTATTACCTCTTCTAAGATTTTATTTTCTCTTATTTTCCTTTTTATAAGAGAATTTATGGAAACTAAATTATTAAAATAATAATTTAGGTGGAGGTGTTAAATAATAATAATCTTGATTATTATTTCTTTAATTGAAAGTCAAGACAAACTCCCTTTTTACTTATTATTAATATTATTAATGTTTGGTTAAAATCCATTAGAATAATCATACTTTTTTTTTTAATAAATCCCAAAGTTAAAAATAATATATTCTTGATATATTGGGTAATTCATTATTAATGACATGCTAGGTGATAAAATTTAATAAATTCCACTAATAATATAGTTTCTATTGTATTTAAATCCCATAATGATCATATTAACTACTTTCCTTATAGAAAATTCAATAAGGCTATTTTAATGCAATATCTTTAATATATCTTTATATCCTTTACTTTAACCATATAAAGATATCTCATGACCAAAAATATCTTACCCATATTATTTTTAAGTTATAATATGATTTTAAAAGACATGCAAAGGTGGTTTAGTACAATAAAGTATTTAAATTCACATGCAAATACTCATTTAAGTTACTTAAGTAGTTATTATAATCTTTAGAAGTCTATTTTAGGTAACAATGTCATATATAACTTATTTCAAGACTCCGGTTCATGTGCGAATGGGCGCCCAGGTGCGAAATAAGAAAGAGCAAGTACCGTTGGATGAAGAAAAATCACAGGCGCTGATCATTTCACTTAAAAAGGGGAAAAAACGGCACGAGCGACATATTGGCGAATTATTCGCGTATTTTTGAAAAAAACGGAAATAGGACGCGCCCCTAGATTGTTCATCAATATTGTGGATTTGTTCATCAATAATGTGGATTTGTTCATCAATACTATGATTTTGTTCATCAAAACTGTGATTTTGTGCATAAATAAACTCTTGCTTGTGCATAAAAAATCTATTGTTTGTACATAAAAAATGAACAAATGTGTATCAAAATTGCATGCAATATGTTCATCAACATTGTGATTTTGTTCATAAAAAACGGAAATATTTGTTCATTGGTTTTGGCATATTTGTTCATCGGTTAGTGCATATTTGTTCATTAGTAACATCAATTTGTTCATTGGTTTATGCATACTTGTTCATTGCCTTTTTCATATAATTGTTCATTCCTAGATGCATATTTGTTCACTAGTAACCTCAATTTGTTCATTGCTATATGCATATTTGTTCATTAATAACATCGATTTGTTCATAGCTAAACAAGGCACAAGCACTCCTCTTCGATTTGTTGCTATCTCGTTCTCTTAGCATACACCATATTATTGCAAAGTCAGATTCTTTATCTATTGTCCTTTGCATTCAAGTTTCTACATCAAACTTATCTTATTCTGATACTATATTGAGCACTTCATTCGTATTGACAAGTTAGCCTTAAAGCACTTTAATGGACAAACAAAGGTTAGGTCAATGAACAAAAAAGGTTATATCAATGAACAAATAGTGTATATTAATGAACAAACAATGGTATACCAATGACAAAAAAGAATATATCAAAGAACAAATAATGGTATATCAAAGAACAAATCATGGTATACCAATGAACAAATAATGGTATATCAATGAACAAACAAGGTTATATCAATGAACAAATATTGGTATATCGAAACTAATTATATGTGCATCAAAAACTAGATAATATTGTATTCATGCACATAAATAAGGTTAAAAATAAAACTAAAAATTAAAAAAGTTCGAAATCAATGAACAATTTTATCAAAAATTCGATGCACAATGAGTTAGTATTGATGAACAAATAGTGAATATTGATGAACAAATCGCTATTTCTGATGAACAAACTGGGCGCGTCTCATAAAAACATATTTTTCGAAAAATACATGAATAATACGGGAAAAATTCGTCCGTGCCGCATTTTATTGAAAAATACGCGAATAATAAGGGAAAAATTCGCTCGTGCCGTATTTTATCCTTTTTAATGAACGTTTAATCAGGGGCGTAGATTTTTTGGAATGGACGAGCGAGATTTATTCTTAATTCTCACTTGGGCGCCCATTCGCACATGACTCTTTCTCTTATTTCAATATTATAATAAGTCTAAGTTGACATGCACGTGCATTTCTTACTTATTTTATTTATGATGCAATCCTTTCTTTGTTTTCTTTCTCTTAGAAAAAGTATTATATTCCAAATTGTTTATAATAATAATTTATGTGAAAAAAAAACAGAGAGGCATCAAGCGGACGACTGAAGCAAGGCAAGGCACCAACGGCAGTCCTGGGCGGCTCCGGCGGGCAAGGGTGGCAGCGCGCATGACGGTCGATGAGAGGGCGGCCCGGTGGTGGTGCTCCGGTGAAGCAAGGAGACAAAAATAAGTGTTTGGGGATTTTTTTTGTGAAAAAAATAGATTTGGGCAAAATTTGATTTGGGACTTTTAAGCTTGAAATAAGAACGAATTTATGAAGGAGAATGAGATGATTCATTGTGTGAATTTTCTATGGAAATCCCAGCCCTATTTATAGTGGAATTGAACCCTCCATGGATCCACAACTTGAAGGTTTTGACCTCTCATGGAGGAGTTTCTCCATGGTGATTGGGCAATTGTGTGCTTCTTTGAAAGGAGGTGGGAGAGGAGGATTGGTGAAGAGGATAGGTGGGAAGAATGGATCCTAGTGGCCATGGTAGGAGGTGGAAGCAATGGGATTGAACATACGTCAAATCAATCAGACTTCTAAGAAGGAGAAGAAGAAAATAAGAGATTAAAAGGATAAAAATTACTTAATGGGTAGATAAATTATCATGGCAGAGCGGAAAAGGAGTTTGTGCATTTGTGAGAAAATGCAAGAGGTCTCGGGTTCGAGTCTCACCTCTCACATTTTTATTTTTGGTCCTTTCCCATTATTTTTATTTCTATTATAAATTTAATTGAATCAAATTTCGATTTTTTTTACTTAACTTCAATTAATTAAATTTTATTTTTCAATTTGATAACCCTTTATAATTTTTTTTTATAATTTGTTAAGAAAATTATAAAATATTTAAACTCTCTTTTTAAAAGAAGAATATTTGAATAAATTCTCAATTTGCTTAATATATTTAATTAAATTCTTAATTGTCATTGTAGTAAACTTTTATAACCTTTCATAATATAATATGAGGTTATAAAGATTATTAAATTCTCTATTTTAGAGAGAGAAAAAATTTATTGGGATAAATACCCTTTTTATTATATTTAGAATTTAGCGGATATTACAGTTTCACCCTCGTTACCGAACCCTCCAGCCTCGGTACCGAGTCTCCCAATGTCTAGTTTTTTTTGTTACTTTTTGTGTGTTTTACGTGTTTTAGTTTAGCAATTAGACATAGACATCCTCTCCCATTGACGAACTTGACTCCACTTGATGTGACTACGCCACCTCATCACAAAGATGGCCCCGGTACTGACTCAGACAACCCCGGTACCGACCCATACGGCCGTGGTACCGACCCATCCTCCTTCGCTACCGAGTCTCCCAGGCGCGCTACAGCTTATGCGCCATCCTCCGAGCCAACCGAGTCACCTCCACCTTTGTTGGGCCATAACCATGAAGACAACTTGGAGGGCTATCTAGAGCTGCATGACCATGGAAGCACCGATCAAATACGAAGACAACATGGAGTGCACGTTGCTATTCACCTGGTGCGTCTCGGTCATGCCGGGCGCCTAGCCTACGCCGAGCTTGGGCGTCTTTTACGTGCCATGTCAAGTGTTGGAACGATGTTGGGACCTCTGGTTCTAAACATCGGATCAACGATACAGTTCTCCGAGTTTTGGTAATGACAAACGCTATAAGGGAACTAATGTTCTTTGATCAAGTATTTCTAAGGAACACAGGTTTAGCAAAGAACTTCCATGAATGAGCACACAATGAAGAGTTCCCATCAAGCGAACTCTGAAGAGGAAGGTTCCCATGAAATGAGAACTCCTAGGAATGCCCAGAGAACACAGGCTTATACAATGAAGAGCTTCTCTCAAAGGAACTCAGCAGAGGACAGTTCCCACGATATGGGAACCCACATGTGAAGACAAGGACCGATCAACGCATATCACGGGATCCTGTCTTGGACAGGATGAAGGCACAGTCTGAGGAGCAGACTGTCACGATTGATCCAACGGTCCGATCATCTCAAGAAGTTGACCTAGTTCAAATCGAAGTCACATGTGAAGAAAGTACAACTTGGGCATCAAGCAAAGGGCATTTCCGACACAAATGAAAGATGCAATTGAAGCCCAAGTTCACTCGAGTATAAAGCCAAATGAATAGTGTTCGGATTGAGTACTTCTCCTAGAACCTACAAATACCCACAACAGAAGAAAGAGAAAAGAAGAAGAGAATTCCCCGGCGGCGAGTGTCTGATCTCGACGACGGTGAAGCCGAGTTCCCAGGAGCAAGGGAACTGCGATTTGGTGTAAGGTTTGAGTTACTTATTTAGAGATTGTTGTTCGCTTAGGAACTCAGTTGAGAAGATTCATTAGTGTTGCTAGAGTTAGGTAGAACTCGTAGGAACAGAGAAGTTTGAATCTGGCTGTTTGTAACTAAGGAACAAATCAATAATATAAGTAATTCATTCAAAATCCTCCAAGTGGAGGTAGAGGTTTACCCATACAACTAGTTGGTTGTAGTGGGGTTCCTCTATAAGGAACTGTGTTTCTTCAGTGTCTTAACTACTTGCGATTATTTCTTCCGCTGCCTTGGGAACAGCTTAACAGCCAGTTCCCAAGCTCTTGCTAACTCATTTACGATCCAACAATTGGTATCAGAGCAGGCTGCTCTAGATTTGTGTTAGCATCGCAGGTTTCAAACATGGCTCACGAACTTACCCAAGTCGGTCACAACAATAGCAAGCCACCAAGGCTCATCACTGGGAGATTCGAAGTCTGGCAACGCGACATGAAGAACTGGATGCGCAGCCAGGACTACCAAGCTTGGTGCGTCATTGAAAAAGGGAACTTCAAAATTGATCTAGCAATTGAGAATGACCTGTCAAAATGGGGACCTAATGAGTACAAGTGCATGGAGGCCAACTTCAAAGCCATCCAGTACCTCAAGAATGCCATGTCGGTGCAAGACTGCGACAGAGTGGCAAACCTAGACACGGCAAAGGAAGTGTGGGAAGCCATTCAGCAAATGCACATTGGGAACTCAGACCTCCGAGAAGATCTTCAGATGAACGCAAGAAGGGAGTTCTTCACCTTCCAAATGGAGATAGGAGAATCCGTTGATAGTTACTAATCCCGTTTTGAGGGACTTTGCACCAAGATGACTGGCCTTGGGATCACTAAAGAAGAAGTCACCGACAAAATGAAGGTTCAACAACTCTTCAATGGGTTGACTGGAGAATGGACAAACGAAAGAACGATGTTCAAAGAGAATCCCGAAAACAGGGCTCTTATGCTCCACCAGGTTTTTGGAAAACTGGTGGGATATGAGAAGAGAAAGATAGATGACAGGGAGCAAAAACGAGCACATCAGGGGATAGCTCTCAAACTTGAAAAGGTAATCAAGGCAGTACAGGAGCAACATGAAGAATCTGAAGAAGATGAGGATGAAGAGCTAGTCCTTGTAACAAAAGCTCTTCGATCTTTCTACAAAGGGAAATTCAAGAAGAATTATGGGAACTCAGGAAAAGGACAGAGTTCCCAAAGAAAATCTGCTGAAAAGGACCTCTCGGATGTAACGTGCTACAAGTGTTACAAGAAGGGACACTTTGCCAAGGAGTGCCCTCAGGAGGCGGACAACCGAGGAAAAGGAAAAAAGGCCTACATAGCCACATGGAGCGACGATGAAGACGAAGAGCCTGAATCATGGGTTCAACCTGATATGTGTGCCATGGCCTTAGGAGAAACCACTGGGGAACAACCCAGTGAGGTAACCCCCGAATCCGTTCTTGCTTCCTTGTCAAATTATGAGAAACCTGAACTGCTTAAAATTCTCACAAGTCTTGTCAGAGATAATATTAAATTGCAAAAGAAGTTGGAAAAGTCGGAACACACAAATGCTGAACTAGTTGGTCTAGAGCCATGTCCCAACTGTGTGCCCCTTCTAGAAAAACTTCAGTCTTATGTGTCTCACATCGTAGAACTTGAGAATGAGCTTAAAACCCTAGAAAGTGATGAAAACACCCTTCTACAAAATCTGAGTAAAGCAAAAGGGAACTCTGAAGCCTCTAGTTCCCAAACCAAGTTTGTCCCAGCCAGACACGGAATAGGGTATGAGTCAGAGAGCCCTAGAAAAGGGAAGTCCCCCCTGAGTGAAAAAGAGATGAACGAGTGCAGGGCCCTAGAGCTTCAGTGTGAGAAACAGAAAAATGCACACTTGGAAGAGAAAATCCGTGTTCTGGAGAGTGGGGTGAATGGAGAAGTAGATTATTACACTGGGAACACTGGACACAAGTTGTATGTTCAAATAGCTAAGGGAAACAGGTGTAGAGTGTACAACAAGGAAACTGTGGATAGAAACAGGATACAGAGACCCCATCCTAAGTACTACCTAGGAGAATACTATAAGACCTGCTGGAACTGTGGTGCTCATGGGCACTACAAGGAAAGCTGTCCCAAAGCTAAGGCCCAAGCTCAGAAAAACCACGAGTACTGGAACAAGCAGAATCAACAAACCAACAAGCCTGCTAGAGTTCCCATTAAAAGAAACAACCATAGGAGCCTTGCCTATAACAAGTACTCTCGTGACATTAACATTGCTGATTATGTGCTATTTGAGACTGCCTTCCCTTGCAAGGAACCAGGCAAGAGTCATCTTGCCTGGGTCCTCAAAAACTAACTTTTCTTGTAGGTGGCAGTGAGGGGGAACAACACATGGGTCATTGACAGTGGATGTTCCAACCACATGACTGGAAACAAAGACAACCTCACCTCACTCCACCCAAAGGCCGAAGGAGGTCACGTGTCCTTTGGCAACAAAAATAAAGGAGAGATCATAGGAACAGGGGAAGTGCTACTCAACAAATCAATCAAAATCAGCAACGTTAACTTGGTGAAAGATCTGGGATTCAATCTCTTGAGCGTCTCTCAAATATGTGATCAAGGGAACAACATCGTCACCTTTGACTCAAAGGAATGTCTAGTGATCAACAAGAAGACTAACAAAATCATCCTGAAAGGAAGAAGGTCCAACAACATATATGTGGTGGATACAAACTTTGAGCCACCAAGGAAACTGTGCTTGGCAAGTTCCCTTGATGAAACGGAACTCTGGCACCGAAGGTTAGGACACGCAGGTATGAACCAAATCTTGAAACTCTATCTACAAGATCTCGTCGTTGGTCTCCCACGAATCAACCTTGAAGGAGTCAAGATGTGTGAAGCCTGTGTTCGAGGAAAGCAAACAAGGACCTCCTTCAAGCCCAAAAGGATGGTGAGCACGACCAGGCCCTTAGAGCTAATTCATATGGATCTTTGTGGTCCCATGCACACCGAAAGCTATGGAGGAAAGAGGTACATGTATGTTTTAATCGATGATTTTTCACGATTCACATGGGTGTTATTCTTGAGATCAAAATCAGATACCTTCAAGGAATTCGAAGTCCTAATCACAAGAATGGAGGTCAGCATGGGACTCAAACTAAAGGCTCTCAGATCTGATCATGGAACAGAGTTTGAAAACTCACAGTTCCTCAGATACTGTGACAAACATGGGATCTCTCATAACTTCTCGGCCCCTCGCACTCCTCAGCAAAACGGAGTTGTCGAAAGGAAGAACAGGACCTTGGAAGACATGGCTAGAACTATGTTGTTTGAAAGCAGAGTTCCAGAGTACTTTTGGGCTGAAGCCATCTCCACAGCTACTTATATCCTGAATTGAGCCATGATCAGACCCTTGATCAAGAAGACATCCTATGAGCTCATCAAAGGGAGAAAGCCAAATATCGCTCATCTTAGGACCTTCGGATGCAAATGCTTCGTCCACAACAATGGGAAAGACAACCTTGGCAAATTTGATCCCAGGAGCGATGAAGGGATATTCTTGGGATACTCTTCCCATAGCAAGGCGTACAGGGTCTATAACAAGAGGACCAAGAAGATAGAGGAAAGCATTCATGTCATCTTCGACGAGAAGTCTGTAAAGATGGGAACAGAGGTTCAAGGAAAGGGAACTCTGTTTAAGCTGGTCAGACAAGAAGAAGACGACGACGAGGATGAACCAAGAAAGAAAGATGAAGACTATCCAAATGGGAACAATGCCCCACAATCAGAGAACAACGAAGGAGATCAAAACTCCACAGATCAAAGCTCCTTTGAAGTTCCCTCTTCAACAGAAGAACCACAAGATGCCTCCAATTCTCTCGTTCCTCAAAATGAAAATGCACCAGAATCTTGTGTTCAGGGGGAACAACGAGGGAACTCCGAAGAGAATCCTGACGAAAGTCCCAGCGAAGAAGCTGAACATAACTGTTCTCCTGAGGAAGAGGAAACTCAAGACACAGATGGAGAAGAGTCAAGGGAACAGGTTGACGTCTCACACATCCCAACAAGAAATTACCAACAAAAGAGAGATCACCCCATCGACAACATCATCACTCCATATGAAAAAGGTGTTCTAACTCGCTCCTCTCTCAATAATTTTTGTGCTTTTAATGCCTTTGTCTCAATGGTGGAACCAAAAAGCATAAAAGAAGCTCTAAAGGACCCTGACTGGATCCAAGCTATGCAAGAAGAACTACACCAATTTGAGAGGAACAAGGTATGGAAGCTAGTTCCAAGGCCCAAAAACAAGAACATCATAGGAACTCGATGGGTGTTTCGGAACAAGCTAGATGATACTGGGGCCGTAGCTAGGAACAAGGCTCGTCTGGTTGCTCAAGTCTATAGACAAGAAGAAGGAATCGACTATGACGAGACCTTCGCACCAGTTGCAAGGATCGAGGCCATCCGCCTTCTCATAGCCTATGCAGCCCACAAAGGATTCAAGCTCTACCAGATGGATGTGAAGACGACATTTCTCAATGGGCACCTCAAGGAAGAAGTATACGTAGCCCAACCCCCAGGATTCGAAGATGAGAAGCTACCCAACCACGTCTACTTCCAGTTGAGAGGGCCCTCTACGGACTCAAACAAGCTCCTCGAGCATGGTATGACAGGTTTGCTCAGTTCCTTTTGTCTCATGGATACCTTCGAGGTTCCATAGACAAAACTCTTTTCCTTAAAAAGGAGTCTAAGGATATCTTGATTGTTCAAGTTTATGTTGATGACATTGTTTTTGGAGCAACTAACGAAACTCTTGTAGAGAAGTTTAAGGACCTCATGAGTAGTGAGTTTGAGATGAGTCTCATAGGGGAACTCACGTTCTTCCTAGGACTCCAGATTTCTCAAACAAAGGAGGGAACAAGGATTCATCAACAAAAATACATCAAAGAAATGCTAGTCAAGTATGGGATGGACCACTCACGGCCCATTGACACTCCCATCTCCCCAAATTCCAAACTCAATGTTGATGAAACAGGGGTAAGTGTCGATCAAAGAAACTTTAGAGGTATGATTGGCTCTCTCCTATACTTAACCGCTAGTAGGCCTGATATTATGTTCTCAGTGTGCTTATGTGCACGTTTTCAAGCTAATCCCAAAGAATCACACCTGAAAGAGGTGAAGAGGATTTTCAGGTACCTCAAAGGGAACGACAACTTGTGCCTCTGGTATCCAAGGAACAGTTCCCTTGAGCTCATTGCTTATACAGATGCAGATTTTGCTGGGCACCTAGTTGATAGAAAGAGCACATCAGGAATGGCCCAGTTCCTTGGGTCATGCCTAGTCTCTTGGGGATCCAAGAAACAAAATTCAGTGGCACTCTCCACAGCTGAAGCAGAATACGTGGCTGCCGCATCATGTTGTTCCCAAGTACTATGGCTCAAGTCCCAACTTCAGGATTACGGTATGTCATTTGGCCCAGTTCCTATACTCTGTGATAATACTAGTGCCATTAACATTTCCAAAAATCCTGTGCATCATTCTCGGACTAAGCACATAGACATTAGGCATCATTTTCTACGTGACAATGTTGAAAATGGGAACATCTCTATGCAACACTGTAGAACGGAAGAGCAAATTGCGGACATTCTCACCAAAGCTTTAGACAGACGTCCCTACCAGCGTTTTCAAATGCTTCTAGGGATGATAACTCTAAACTAAACAAGTCCCTGTTTGTCTCTCCTCAATGCTTGATTAGTCTAACTAGAAATGCATGATAGGGAACTGTAGGACTCAGTGCTTTCATTTTGCCATATTACTAGTCTAGAGCTTGATGTGTATATAGGAACATTATTTCTTTTGACCCAAAATGATCAACCAGAGTTCCCTTTAACCCTCTCTACAAGCCACTATGACGGTTGATCATAAAACCTACCCTAAGCTAAGGACCAGACAAACGTTTCTCATGAGCCCAACTCTTTATCCCAAAATCGAGTTGCAATTGTCTGGTTCTCTTTTGAGTTCCCCAGCCTCACAAAGAAAATTGAGTGTGAGTTCCCCTAACCTCTCCACTCAATACGACCTTTCTAGAGATCATGGGAACTGGTGCTCACAAGCAAGGGAACACTGGATCTGAAAAGATGAACCGTCACTAGGGAAATGGGAAATTGTGTCAGACTCTGAAGCGTTTTGGGCCAAGCACTCAAAAATTCAAAAGACTTCCCCTGGAAGAAAACGACGCGTGTCAGAGGCATGCTCGAGAAGTTAAAACGGCTCTCCGCTCTTATTGGCCAACGGTTATCGAGGCCTTTCTCAACTTCCCTTTCTACCCTCGTCTCTCTCTCTCTCTCTCAATCAAACCCTACTTTACCACTTTTGGGTTCCTTCTTCCTCATTCTTCCCTGTCACTCTCCTTCTCTGCAACTTTGCCTCCTCCCTCCTTCGAGAAAACTTCCAAAACACTCTCTTTCCCAAACCTTTCTAAAAATGGCTCCAGCCCATTCTTATGCCGAGATGAAGGCATGGATCCAGAACAACCCTAAAGCTCTCTTCCTCACCATGATGGCGGACGTCGAGAAGGAGCAAAATGAAGCCCTTCGCATGTTCTCATCGAGGGACTTTACAATTATGTAAATCCCTTCCTTCCTCCTCCCTCGGCGGCGCAACCTACAGCACCGCCGACCTCCACCCTTCCACCTCCTTCTTCCTCCGAAGTTCGCATCGTCGACACTTTCGGATCCGAACCCCCTTCTAAATACGAAAAACCCAAACAATCCAAACACAAACACTCGTCCAAAGACTCCTCCAAATCCAAACACCACTCCTCAAAATCCAAACATAGCTCCAAACGCAAACACTCCCAAATCTCCGCTTCTTCATCCCCATCTCTTTCCATTCCAAAGAAAAAATCCCTCCTCAACATGGAGAGGTACTTCATCTATCCAAACCCGACGCCTATACCATCATTCACCCATCCGAGGTCGAGAAGCTCTTTCTCCCTCGTCCCCAATCAATCCCTGAGACCTCCGGTCCCAGGGACTCCACGATAACCACTTCCTCACCTGTTCCCATGGTTGAGGGAACTACTAACCCTCCACCCTCTTCCTCTCCCCGAGTTCCCCCACCCACCTCACCCATTCCCACATCCCCCATCACTTCCAAATCTGCCTCTGGGACCTCAAGTCCCAAGGCTCGCACTCCTACTCCTCCTCCTTCCACTCCCAAGGTCCCAACTCCACAGAACTCTCCTCTACCTCCATCTTCTCCCACCACAATAAAACTCCCTTCCCCATCTTCCTCGGCCCAGAAAACAATAGACCTTGACTCCGACGAGGATAATCTCCCCATCGGAGTCCTTGTTCGCCCAAAGGCCACTGCCCCCATCGTAATGGGAACTGCTGAAGAGGAAGCCCAACTAAAGGCCCTCGAAAAGGAATTTGAAGGCGCACTACACGGGCCTTCCGAAAATCAAGGGGGCAAAGCCCAAGAAGAAGGGAACCCAGCACCCTCTGACGGTGCTGAGACAAGTCGTCGTCAGGAAGACGACGAGGAGGAAACTGGGCTGACCTCCTCCACTGATGAAGGGACCTCCAGTGATGACATTGAAGAGGAAGAAGAGGCCCCCACTTACAAAGAGTGTGCCACCACCCCTACACCTGAACAACAGATGGTGGTGTCGGCACAGGTCCCAGAGGAAAGGACCCGCCCACTGCTGATCGAAGCGGCTGACCCCCCTCAGCAAAAAGGAAAGACTACGGTCTCTAGGGGGAACTCCAAGAAGAAAGGGAAAGGAGCAAAGCCCAAGAAAGTTCATATCTCTGAGAATCGCAAGCTCCTTCCCCCACTCATTCTCTTTGAAAAACAGCTCGTTGATGAAGGGCTCGGGCAACTATGGGACCTGATCAAGGCCCAAGGATGGGAACACATGTGCAGTGAAGCTGTGAGTATTGATCCCTCTCAGGTGCGCCGCTTCTACAACCATTTTGTGGTCCATGACAACGGCACCAAGGGAACTCTCTCCCTCGAAGGCGATGACTTCATCTTCACCACCTCCACCATTCGCCTTCAACTACAAGTCCCTGTCCAGGGCCTACAAGAACTGCCCACCAAAAGCTGGGGCGACTTCAACATTGAGGAGATTTACAACACGATCTACGAGGGCCGTGTTCCCACCACTGGCACCTCTACTCATCACTTGTCCCTCATTGTAAAGTTGGCTCATCAATTCATCATCAATATGGTGATCCCTCGCCAGGAGAAGCGCCTTGTTATCAACATCCCTGATGCCATTATCCTCTACCACTTCCTCCTCAAAAAGCCCATCAATCTTCCTCGCATAATCTTGGGGCACATGGAGAAGTGCATGGCTTCCAAATCCCACTCCCTTCCTTATGCTGGCCTCATCAAGAAACTCTTGCTAAGAGAGGGCCTCTACGACACATCCCAAGAAGAGGTCACCATAGGTAGGGAACTGGACATCTCTGTTGTCCACAAGATGCGGCACTCTGAGCCTGTGGAGGAACAAGAAAGGCTGCCATCTGGAGAAGGCATTCAGGATGGGAACACTCCAGTGTTGGTGCACATTGCCAACACTCTTGACAAGATCGCCAGGGAACAAGAAAAGATGGCAAGGGACCAAGAACAAATTGCCAAAGGCCAGGAAAAGCTTGTACAAGTCTTGACACGGCTTTGTGATGCCCTGTTCCCAAGCCAATGATCTTTCCCTTCTTTCTCCTAGCCTCAATGTTCCCTCAAACATCCTCTTGTGTTCCTATGTACAACTTTTTGCTTAAGTAATACATGGTTTTTTAGTATGATTGCGTGTTCTCTTTCTTCCTTATCTATGTGTTTACTTGTTTTCGATGATGTCAAAAGGGGGAAAGACAAAAAATGCGAGATGAGTTAAGTTGAAAAGATATCACAGAATACACAAAACCTAAGGGGGAACAATTGCATAAAAAGCTAAGTACGAACTCAGTGATTCACAAGAAGTGGCTCCCTAGGAACACGCGTAGGAACTCATTTGCATATCATGCTTTGAAATACTTGCTATTTTTTTGCGATAGGTTTGTCATCATCAAAAAGCGGGAAATTGTTGGAACGATGTTGGGACCTCTGGTTCTAAACATCGGATCAACGATACAGTTCTCTGAGTTTTGGTAATGACAAACGCTATAAGGGAACTAATGTGCTTTGATCAAGTATTTCTAAGGAACACAGGTTTAGCAAAGAACTTCCATGAATGAGCACACAATGAAGAGTTCCCATCAAGGGAACTCTGAAGAGGAAGGTTCCCATGAAATGAGAACTCCCAGGAATGCCCAGAGAACACAGGCTTATACAATGAAGAGCTTCTCTCAAAGAAACTCAGCAGAGGACAGTTCCCACGATATGGGAACCCACATGTGAAGACAAGGACCGATCAACGCATATCACGGGATCCTGTCTTGGACAGGATGAAGGCACAGTCTGAGGAGCAGACTGTCACGATTGATCCAACGGTCCGATCATCTCAAGAAGTTGACCTAGTTCAAATCGAAGTCACATGTGAAGAAAGTACAACTTGGGCATCAAGCAAAGGGCATTTCCGACACAAATGAAAGATGCAATTGAAGCCCAAGTTCACTCGAGTATAAAGCCAAATGAATAGTGCTCGGATTGAGTACTTCTCCTAGAACCCACAAATACCTACAACAGAAGAAAGAGAAAAGAAGAAGAGAAGTCCCCGACGGCGAGTGTTTGATCTCGACGACGGTGAAGCCGAGTTTCCAGGAGCAAGGGAACTGCGATTTGGTGTAAGGTTTGAGTTACTTATTTAGAGATTGTTGTTCGCTTAGGAACTCAGTTGAGAAGATTCATTAGTGTTGCTAGAGTTAGGTAGAACTCGTAGGAACAGAGAAGTTTAAATCTGGCTGTTTGTAACTAAGGAACAAATCAATAATATAAGTAATTCATTCAAAATCCTCCAAGCGGAGGTAGAGGTTTACCCATACAACTAGTTGGTTGTAGTGGGGTTCCTCTATAAGGAACTGTGTTTCTTCAGTGTCTTAACTACTTGCGATTATTTCTTCCGCTGCCTTGGGAACAGCTTAACAGCCAGTTCCCAAGCTCTTGCTAACTCATTTACGATCCAACATCAAGCCGCATTTAATATCGGGTTCCCAAGGGTCTTTTATCTTCATTTTTTGATTAATGGTTGGTTATTGAAGAGGCTTGGTTGAAGGTTGAATTTTGGTTAAAAGGGGACGCCTTATCCTATGCTAGACACTTTAAAAATGCTTGAAACTCTTGTCTTGTTTTAGTTATGTTTTCAACTTTGGTTTGGCGTTTTGCCTCTTAATAAAGTTGTTTGATGTTCTTTGTTTTCAATCTTGATTCGTGAGTAATATCGTATCACCCTTGAGATCCAAGAGCAAGGCGTGTTACATCATTGTCCTTGAATCTCGTAGTTTGAGTTACGAGTGTGGTGAGTCATATCCACGCCCTAAACTCATCCATATTCAACAACCCTCACTTTCCATCCTCCATTTCTGGATTTTAAAGCCATTCACACGTCCATCCACTTCATCACCGAAGCACATTCATCCAATCCCTTGACAAGGAGAGAGCGTCCAAGTGACCTTGCATTGACTTCATCGATTCGATCCTTCATCACGTGGTATCAGAGCCATGCAAGGTACTCCTTCTTTTGACCTTTGATTGAGAAATCTAGGGTTGCAAGTGCTCATAGGAGCCACCGTTGTTACCATTTTCGAAATAGCTTGCGAATTGCCTTAGAATTGGGGTTGTTGTCCTTGTTTTGTGTTGTTGTTGTGTTGGCTCAGTGGTGCACGACCATTTCTGAATTCAGCCAAGGATTTTTGTCTAAAGGTTGAAGAGGATATCCCAAGGGTTGGTCATTCAATCCTCAAACCGAAAAGCCTCAAAACCCCTTTGAAACAACCTTTCATTTTTGCTGCATTTAAGGGTGTGTTGTGTGGGTTGTGTCCAAATCCGAACCAGCCTCAAAACTGCCATGTCCCTTCCCATTTTCCATGCACATGTCTTGTATTTGGACTTGTATAGGCTTGGTTTAAGATAGGAGAATGGCATCGAGTTGTTAAACTTCGAAAAGAAATTGCTTGTTGCTTGTTGTGTGAAGTGTGGTTGTTTGCCACTTTCTTAAAAAAAATCAGAAAAACCTTGCCGGCGGCGAAAGCTAATAAGGGGTCGGGCACAGAAAAAGAAAAACGAGGCTAGAAAAACCTTGACGGCGGCGAAAAGCTAAAAAGGGGTCGGGCACGGAAAAAAAGTAGCAAAAGAAGGCCTTACCCCAGAATTGGCCACATAACTGAGCAAGGCCAAATTTTGCTTAAATTGTTGTTGTGTAAAACACTTGGTGCCTAGTAGCTTCTTTTCCTTTAAGCCTTTGTTGAGTTTGGGTGCTTGTGTGTGCATTGGATTATTTGTTCTTTGCCTAGCCATACCTAACTCCTTGCCTTGACCTTGCACTTGCATTCCTTTGCTATTTCTTGGTTGACTGAGGAGGAACTTATGTTTTGGCATTACTTATGATTTGTGGGATAATCTTGTTTGTTGAGTGTGTGCAAGATGTCAAGAAGAAGTACATATTATGAGGAGTTCTTATTTAAAAGGTCTTATATTCCATATTTTGACGGCTGATCCGATGCGAATGCTTGCTTAGCTTGAATCTCCAAGCTCGATCATTTTTTGACTACTATGGCGGCTATCTTGAAGATATGAAAGTTACTTATGACACTAAATGCTTTATCCATGGGGCTCATAATTGGTGGTATGATCACAAGGAGAGAAGAAGAAGTAAAGGATACCATCCCATTAGTACGTGGAAAGAGCTCAAACAAGCTCTCATGGAGAGGTATGTACCACAAGTGTATGTTTAGGCTTATCCTTTTTACCCTTCATATTCTACTTGCGCCACTAACGTTGTAGGATATGGAGCATGGGATTTTCATCATCAAGACCAAGCTTCCACGAGGGGCGCCAATGTCATGCCTTGGTATCTAATACCTAGAGGACAAGCCACATTTGAAGAACCACCTTATTGTCCTTCAATGAGTGTGGAGCCACAAAGAGTTCAAGAGAGAGGTAAGGAGCATTCATCTTGCTTGGTTCCACCACATCAAGTCTTTGAACCTTCACCTAAGGTGGATGTTTTAAAACCAATCGAAGAGCCTCTCATCCAAGAAGTTGTGGCTAACCTTATCTCCAAATTCGTGGACGAAGCTACTTCAAAAGTGCCACTTCATGAGCCTCCAACACAAATTGAAGAGAAGGTTGATTCCAAAGAAAAAGTGGAGGAAGTTGTGGAATTATCTCATAAAATCAAGCATCGTCCTACCATTACTCCTAGCTCCATCCATTCTTTGGCTACACCATGGATGGATGCTTTTCCTATGGTTCCCTCCAGTTTTCCCTTCCTATATCATGAGGAGAATCCCACCAAGAAAGAAGAGAAAGGGAAGACTATTCAACTCACCAAACCAAAGGAAATTGTTCACACCATCAAGGGGAGTAAAACTTTGTTTCTACTTCTCTTTCATGAATCTTTGTTGTCTATTCAAGAATTAGGTGATCTTCCCTCACCCATCTCTCATATTTTGCAGCAATGTGAAACCTTCTTCTCGGATCAATCTGCGCCACCTTGGAAAAAATGGTGTAACGTTCAACTCAATGGTATAATGCTGCTCAAATTTGGAGGACATAAAGTAGACTTCTTGAGTTCAAACTGGGACTTGAAATCGCTCAATTTGGAGTTCGGGGCTCACAGATCCACCTTGAACAAGTGCGAGCTAAAAACTGTCCCCAACAACACCGAGGAGATTGCCTTGATGAGACGTGTCTGCTTTTACGCTTTCGGTATAGAGTTGCCACTAAGCTATGGTGTTCATGATATTTTCACTTGGAAGTGCACTCGGATTCGAGGACGAATCCTTTTTGAAGGGAAGGAGGATGATGTGACTATGCTAAGGCCATCACATCATGAAATAGTGAGGCTTGCGTGTCTTGTTAGAAGGCCACGACTTTTGTGGCTTTGCATAAGAATAAAATCAAGCTTATAATATTGTGTACTCACTCGGGTTACGATACGGGAAAAGTACCAAGCCGTATATAAAAAAAAAGAGAAAGTAACACTGAGTAGAGGTGTAAGTCATTTTTGTTGTTGAAGCTTTGTATGCTTGATTGTAATATGCTGAAAAGTGTGCCTTAAAAGTTAAAATTTGGACTCGGAAAGAAAAAGAAGGGGGCTAGATAAACCTTGCCGGCGGCAAAAAGCTAATAAGGGGCCTAGCACAGAATAAGTCGGACCCTGTGAGAAAGAAAATCGGAGTAAGGTCCTAATTTTGTCTACGCTCTTTTGTTTATCTTTTTGTTTGTAACTTGGTACCTAGTAGCTTCCTAAATTCGATTGGTTGACAAACTTGTTGCTTGATTTGCATTGCCATTGCTTGTGCCTTTTCTTTGAGCCATTTCCTAGTTATACTCCACCAAAGTCCTAGTACTTGCAAGTTTGACACTTTTTGAGTCTAAGTTGAGAATTGGTTGTGTGTCGCTCGAAGTACCACTTGCTTGTCGGATTTAACTTGTTTGGTGAAGTTTGTGCAAGATGTCGGATGCAGGGAATGATGCTCACCTCGAGATGCTAACTCGGATTCATTCGTGGCTGCCATGTTACAATCAATGCAACAAGATCTTCGTTCTTTTTGTTCTAGGTTTGATGACATCGAGCAAAGGTTGTCAAGGCACGACGAGCTCTTCCAAACTAGTGCCACCAATGCACAAAGTGACAACCGAGGCCCTTTTCAAGCTGTGTGGCCACCTCAACCCGCTCACATTGATGAGCGTCATCAGGGGGGGGGAGCGCCACCAAGGAATCAAGCTCCAAATCCAAACTTTTTCCGGAACCACCAGTGTCGACGCGTGCCTTGACTGGATAGCCAAGACCGAGACCGTTTTTGATTACTATGGCTATGAGGATGAGTAAAGAATAGTAGTTGCCACCGTCCACTTCACCGACTTTGCTTACCGTTGGTGGATACAAGACAAGGAGGCTCGACGACGTGATGGACTCCAACCAATCTGAACTTGGCGAGAGCTTAAGCGTGCCCTTGAACAACTCTTTGTCCCACTAGACTCCGCCGAGAGGATCCATTCCAAACCATCGGTACCAAGCTCCAAACCATCGGTGTCGAGCTCCAAACCATGGCACAACTCTTCGGTACCAAGCGTCAGCCAAGTGGAGCCTATCATCCAAGAAGTTGTGGAGTCATCTTCTCCTAAGTTCAAGGTTCATCCTACCATTATTCCTAGCTTCATCCATTCTTTGGCTACTCCATGGTTGGATGCTTTCCCTATGGTGCCCTCCAGTTTTCCCTTTCTATGTCATGAGGAGGATCACACTGGGAAAGAACAGAAAGAAATCACCATGTCAAGTTGCTCTAGGGGAGTATCTTTTAACCCTAATTTTTCTTTCTTCTCTTCTTTGCATAATGCTAGATCTTTATGCTTCCATTATACATTTTATGAGGAAACTTTCGTAATTAAGGATCATGTGTGTGAGTTTGAGCATATGTGCCACCTAGTTACTTCATATAGAACTAGGTCTTCATGTGTGCAGTTTTTCTCTTTTTCACAATTTTTGCAAAATAGAAAAAGATTTGTGATGTGTCTTTCTTTTGTGCCTAAGTGTATTATGTGTATTTCATGTTCTACACCTATGCATATCTTTAGGCTCAAGTTGGGAAAAACATGTGCTTGGAAATTTTCACGAGGTTTTTCTATTAGTATACTTGTTTATGATCCTCACCTTCTTCTATGTATAGTTTCGTGTGCATTTCAGATTTTCGCATGGCAGTGCACTCGGATTCGAGGACGAATCCTTTTTGAAGGGAGGGAGGATGATGTGACTACACCACCTAATGACAAAGACAACCCCGGTACCGACCCAGAACGCCCCGGTACCGACCTAGATGGCCCCGGTACTGACCCATCCGCCTTCGGTACCGAGCCTCCCAGGCGCGCCACGGCTTATGCGCCATCCTTCAAACCAACCGAGTCACCTCCACCTTTTTTGGGCCATAACCATGAAGACAACTTGGAGGGCTATCTAGAGCTGCATGACCATGGAAGCGCCGATCAAATAAGAAGACAACCTGGAGTGCACGTTGCTATTCACCTGGTGCGTCTCGGCCATGCCGGGCGCCTAGCCTACGCCGAGCTTGGGCGTCTCTTGCGTGCCATGTCAAACCGCATTTAATGTCGGGTTTCCAAGGGTCTTTTATCTTCATTTTTTTTATTAATGGCTGGTTATTGAAGCGGCTTGGTTGAAGGCTGAATTTTGGTTAAAAGAGGACGCCTTCTCCTATGCTAGACACTTGAAAATTGCTTGAAACTCTTGTCTTGTTTTAGTTATGTTTTCAACTTTGGTTTGGCATTTTGCCTCTTAATAAACTTGTTTGATGTTCTTTGTTTTCAATTGATTCGTGAGTAATATCGGATCACCCTTGAGATCCAAGAGCAAGGTGTGTTACATCATTGTCCTTAAATCTTGTAGTTTGAGTTTCGAGTGTGGTGAGTCATATCCACGCCCTAAACTCATCCATATCCAACAAACCTCACTTTCCATCCTCTATTTCTGGATTTTAAAGCCATTCACACGTCCATCCACTTCATCACCGAAGCACAGTCATCCAATCCCTCGACAAGGAGAGAGCGTCCAAGTGACCTTGCACTGACTTCATTGATTCGATCCTTATCACCACTATATTCTGCGGAGTCTTGATCTTATAAATTTATTTGTTCGATTAGATAGATCAAGTATCCTTTCAACAAGACCAACAGAGTAGTGGGGGCAGAATTCCCGAATACTTATCTTGTACTTTATTGCACTACAATTTATTTTCAAATCGGTGATTTTTAATGTAGAAACTCAGAGAGACTTGAACCAGTGCGTAAGGAACTAGTAGTTCCGGAACACTTAGCAAGAATGCAAGCACCTCTCAATTATAGAATTGAGTAGGAATCGTCAAGACCATAAAAGTATTAAGGGTAACAATAGTAACATTGCTACAATACCTTCACACACGTAATGTGTATATTGTAAAGAGATGGTGGAGCCTTGAATCTAGCATCCCTATTTTATATTAATTCACAGTGAAGTGCTAAAGGAGACATTTTAAACAAAATAGCATTGTTCAAAATAGACATATCAGTTTATTTCTAATGAGTATGCAAATATAAAAATAATATAGCATAACATTGCTATTTCTATGGCATAAATAAAATTAGATTCGTTTATTTAGCAACAATTTTCACCAAGTATAAATAAATGTAAGTTTGTTTATTTAACAACAATTTATTCTTAAGAGAAATGAATATCAAATGGAAAGGAAATTCGTGTTAATCAAATGCAAAAGAGAAAATCCACTTTCCTTACTATTTGCAGTTTGTCTTTAAACAACGAAGGATCAAAAGTATCAGCGATAACGGCTCGTGAACTTGTCCAACTTCGAGTTCAAACTTCGAGTTCGAATGGCATAGGAAAATAATAAAATAAATTATATTTAATTTATTTCTTTTCATGATTATACCAAAATTATTAATCCTTTTATAAATATAATTACTATTCCTCTTAACAATTTTTAAGATTTACATCAAGTCATTATTTCTTCATAACAACGTTAGAGGTGAAAATAATTTATTATTCCTTTAATAACTCATACCTCAAAATGTTCATAAATAAATCTTCATTTTTATTATCCATATAAAAATAGCATCATAAATTTACATATTCATATATTTATCAAGAGAGCATCATTTACGGGTCCTTTTTCGTATAACCTCCCAACAACCATTACAATCGTTCATAATTCTTTATACGGTTTAAGTCTTTTGGTCCTTATGGAGTCCGGAGATAGTTAGAAAGGTAACAAAATAAATTATATAATAGTTTATTTCCCAATTAAACATTTTTAATGAATTCAGAGTAATGGCTAAATTCTTATATATATTTAAAGAACACGTTATGTATCATTTATTATAATGTCCTTCCTTACGGTAAAGATTTGACATCATAATGACTAGTTTTTGTTACTCTCGTATAAATGAAAGTATTAATTTACGCCATATTAATGTTATATTAAAATATGGGACTTTAATACGAGCTAACGAAGCATATATAAGGGTTTTAAGTTTATACCAAAATTTCAACGATACGAGAGTTTGGAATGTTGGTTTAAGAAATGAAAAGTCCTAGCGGGGTCGGGGTAATGATACAACGCTACGATGTCAAAGGCAGACAACACAACGGCTCAAGGTGAGCTATCAGCCGGTCCGGGGGGATGTATGGTGTTGGGCGAGAGGGATGGGGTGCTAGGGATGTGATGGCTCGGTGAGCCTTCGTGAAGGGGTGGTGAGGATGTGAGGGGTTGGGCAGACCTTCGAGAGGCGGTCCTAGCTGCTAGTGGCTCGTCGAAGGGGGTGGTGGCACACGAAAGGAGTCGACGTAATATGTATGTGTTTAAAAAGAACGACGAAGAAGAAATATTTAATAGGCTGATCGACTTTTGTATGCGTAAGTGTGCAATTTTGTTTTTATACATGAGTGTGTAAATATATGCATAATGGAGGTTGAAATGGAAAAAAACATGTTGTGCAAGGTGCAAACTTGTGGAGGCTTTAGGTGAGTTTGACGTGCAAGGTATCAAATAGTGATTAGATATTTTGATGGCTGTAGAACTTAGTTATACTGACTTTCGAGTGGTACTTTCATTCGGGCATTAAAATTATATACCCTAATTGAATTTTTTATATAAAAATTATCCTAAAAATTATGTCGACTAACAAAATCAATACACATGATTTTATTTTCTCACTTTTAAATTTTTAGACATAAGTTCCAAAATATTATCTTGACGGGTAAGAATTAGTTAAGCATGTCTTAGGAAGATGCCCAAGAATTCCTAAAAAATATCTTCAAAAATCACGGATATTCAAAGTCAGGCTTGTAGCTAAGGGTTTCACACAAAAAGAAGGTGTTGACTACAATGATATATTTGCCCTTGTTATTAAACGCAAAACTATGTGTCTCTTGATTGCTATGTCTATTTTGTTTGACTAATCTAATTGAAACCATTTATATGAGATAGTTAAGGTTTCATTGATGAGAATAATCGTTGCCATGCTTGTCTTCTTAAAAAATATATTTATGGGTTGAGGCAATCCCTTAGACAATGAAATAAAAAAATTAATTGATGTATACTATTTCTTGGATTCAAAAGGAGCAGTTATGATACATGTCTTTACTTTATGAATGAAATATCTAGTTCCCCTCTGTATATTCTGTTATATGTTGATGACATATTACTTATTAGTAGCTCTAAGGTTGCTATCTCTTGGGTTAAAATTGACTTGAAAATAGTAGGTGTTAAAATCATAAGAACCGAGCTAAGAGATTGATTTACCTATCTCAAACTAACTACTTCAATAAGGTGCTTGATAGTTTTTCCATGACACAGTTGTTGCTTCTGAATCGGCATTTAGTAATGGTGGGTGTGTTCTTGATTCGTTTCGTACTTCTTTGTCTCCATCTATGGTGGAAGCGCTTATTTGTGCAGAAGATTGGCAGCGCACCTCTAACATTCCTGTTATTATAGAGGAGAGCTTTCTTGGTATGGAGCGTATCGAAGAAGGTAATGCCTTATTTATTCATCTAAAGTATAAGCAATTTTATATAACTAGTTCCAGTAACTAATATTTTTTTTCATCTTTTTTTATTGAAATTTGTAGATTTGAAGGCATTTCTTTTGGAGCACCCAAACATGATTATTGATGAATCTGATGTGAATTTGGAAGATCTCTCTACCATTTCCCTTGATGATTCTCTTGAGTAGTGAACATATTTGGGTATTAATTATGCAGGGCCTATAGGATATTAACTTATGTATTGTATTTAGTAGGTTGTTAAGAAGAACTTATGCAGGATGTTAACTTGTTAGTAATTATGGAGGAAGATCTCTCTACCATTTCCTTCTTTTTCTACTTTTTGCTAGAAGGTTGATGTTGCCTATTAGTATTTAGAAGTTTACCACTTTTGCTAGAACTTGAACCTTAAAGTCCTAAACTGCAAGTTGCTAAACCATATATGTAATTTGAATAATTTCTAACTTTAATACTTGTGTGTGTGTGTGGGGGGGGGGGGGGGGGGTTATTTTAGCAGGTGTAATTTGAACTTTGTCAGGACTTTTAATTTAGTATATGTAATTTGAACTTTGGTTTAAATGTTTAATTTAGCAGGTTTAGTTTAAGCATTTGTTGAATTTAACAAGTTTGGTTATGGCCTCTTTTGAAGTTTTAAATAGCAAGTTACTTGAACTTTGTTTAAGCATGCTTTTGGATTTGATTGGCGGATATCCAATTCTAAATCGTATATCCGCTAATCTTCCTTATTATTCAAATTAAAATGAAAATATTTTACTAAATAGATATTTCGGATAAGCGATCTTCATCTTCTACCTTTATAATTTTTTATTGTGCTTTCTTTGCTTATTTCTCTTGAGTTTTTGAAAGTTGATGTTTCATGTTGTGTTTGTAACCTTCCTTGAAACTTTTCTAAAAACCTAGTGGATTTAGGACGAGTCTCCACACCAATGACTACGGGTAGAGCTTACTCATTGGGTAGGCAACATAGGGCGGTCGTCATGGGCTCACGAACAATAGAGGGTCCATTCCAAAAGAAATAGAAGTAGTTCAATATATAGAAAAATATGCCCATTAAAGTAAAAAGGTCCATTTAAAGTTTTATTTGTTATCTTAAGGGGCCCTTGATCGAGATAATAATTTAATTCTTAAAGTAAAAAGGTCCATTTAAATTTAACAGAGCAATTTATTTCTTCTACATTGTCGTTTTGTTCATGAGAGGGACTGACGTCTTTGCTCCTACTAGATCTTAACCTTGGCTTATCCGACCTCTAGATGTCTTCGATTGTTTGGTCCTCGAAGAACATGACGCCTTAACTTCTAACAATCTTCTTGTTGGCTGTATCCCATAGTCGGTAGCCAAACCCATTTCGAGGTGAACCAAGATAAATGCATTGGGTCTTAGCATCTAACTTGGCTCGTTCGTCCTTGGGGATGTGAACGAACGCCTTGCACCCGAACACCTTCAAATGGTTGTAGGAGACCTTCTTTCCCGACCATACCTCATTTGATACATCTCCTTCCAATGGGACAGATGGTGTAAGATTGATGACGTCAACCGCTGTTATCACAGATTCTCCCCAGAATGACTTAGGTAGTTTAGCTTGAGATGCAACTAATTCTTTCTTTAATTATTCGATTCATCCTCTCAGCAAGCCCATTTAACTGTGGTGTCTTAGGCGGTGTCTTCTCTAGTCTGATCTAGTGAGCTTTGCAGAATGCCTCGAAGGGACCTCGATACTCACCACCATTGTCCGAATGAACGCTCTTGAGTGTTTGGTCCGTCTCACGTTCTACTCGGGAGATAAACTCCTTAAATGCATTGAGAACTTGGTCTTTGGATTTCAGGAAATACACCCATACCTTCCTCAAGTGGTCACCAATGAAGGTGACAAAATATGATGCACCACCTTGGGATCTCTAGGACATGGAGCATATGTCGGTGTGCACAAGATCAAGGATGTGTTTCCTTCTCCTAGGTTGTGAAGGTCTTTGGAAAATAGCTCTATGTTGTTTACTAGCCAAACAATCACCACATGGTTCAAGAAAGTTACCTTGCATATTTGGGAGGAGATGCTTTTGAGCGAGGATACGTACGAAGCCCCTTGTTGCTCATATGCCCAAACCTTCGTTGCCATAACTCCATGTCTGCTCCTGCTAAGTTTGTATCTTCCCTATGAAGTTTGCCTTCCATCACGTAGAGTGACCCTTCCTTCACTCCTCGAGCCAAGACCAAGCTTCCTTTGGTGAACTTCTATTTGTCGTCTCCAAAGTGATTCACCAATCTGGCATCATCGAGCTTTCCAGGTGATATGAAGTTAAGGCGCATATTAGGGACATGCCTTACCTCTTTGAGGATAAGTTTACATCCCGTATTTTTTGTCAGGGTGACCTCTCCCATGCCGACAATCTTGCTCCTTCCTTGATTTCCCATCCAGACATTACCGAAGTCGCCATTCTGGTACGATGAGAAAAAACATTCATGAGGTGTGATGTGGAAGGAAGCACTAGGGTCGATGGTCGAGGAGCTTTCATTAGAGCGATGTTCAAGAAGTTTTCTTCTCCGACGAGGTACATATCTTCACTTTCGTCTGCAATGAAGATGGTGCTCTTCACCTCTTTCCTCTTTGTCGCGTTGAATTGGTCTAGTTTGATGTTGCCAGACCTCTGATCCCTCTTGAGATTTCGACAATCTGATTTAATGTGTCCTTGCTTTCCACAATAGTAGCAGTTAACCCTTGAGCGTGACTTGGACCGTCCTCGAGATTGATCTTGAATTCGATTTTTATTGTGCCCACGTGTGTCGTCTCTACCCTGGTTGTGAACGGCATTCGCCTCTAATTGAGCATTATGGCCTCGTTCCTTCCTTCTAACTTCTTCGTTTAGAAGGCTATCGTTAACGACGTCCATGGTAAGCTTTCCATCTGGTGCAGAGTTATTTGTAACACCCTGACTTTCGCCGGGGAGCTACTCGGTGGTAGACACTGTCCGGGTGCTACTCATATTAGTCTGACAACAAATTCACTTGGAACTTGCAACTCGGGCACGGCGAGAAAATGAAATAAAACATCAAACTCATCTTTTTTTTTATTAAACATCAAGTATTAAAAACATTCATATAAATTCTAAATTCACAACAAAGGATAACAAACATGCCATTTTGTAATCTCAAACAATTCTAAACCAGTTTTAACCAACTAGCAACAACATAACTCAATAGACGATTATGAATAAATAAATAACCAAATCCCAACAACACAAACCTAATGATACGTGTGCCAACATCCGTTTCACCACTTCATAAATGCTCTATCACGGCTCCTCAATTGTACCTGAAACTGTAAAAAATATTCCCCGAAGGCACAGCTACAATTCTAATTCAAGCTAGAAAGTGTGAGATGCATATAGAACGTTTGAAAAACCACACAGAACCCTAGCAATCAAAGTTCACACGTATTCGATCATTTTCAATTCGAATCAATACAACACTCATCATTTGAATAATCACACACACACACACACACACATACACACACACACACACACAAACACACACAAACACAAAAACACACAGACGACATCACATCTATAAACGTATTAGAAATACAACAGTATCACAATAGCATCATTAATAAGGATATCATCAATAAAGTAACAATAATGATAATAGTAATCTTCATAAAGATCTTCCCATCATATATAACCACAAAATACATTACATTAAACAAAACCCATTAACACGAGACCATTCAAACAAAATCCATCAAATAAAATAGCAACCAACATCCTCCTCAAATCCAAATGACACCCTCCGGTCTCTCGTCTATGGCGCACGGTCAGGGCGCGTCCTATACACGTGCCCATTTCCCCTATTCACCCTTCTTTCCCCGGCTAAACCTCTACTAGAGCGTTTGCCAAAACATTTTATTTTATTTTTAGAAGGGGGTTCCTTCCAGCCGCATGATCATGCCCGGGGGCCTCTTCATCACCAGCGTACCCACACCCATGACCATACCGGTGAAACCTAATGCACGCATAACGAAAAATGTTTAAAAACGATTTTCCATAATTTCAATTACATATACAAACACGTAATATGGAATCATTCCGAAATGAGGTTTGCACATTCAATTCAATCATTTAACACATACCGGTCGCAAGCAAAGCAAGTCGACAAGCCATTAACGTCGAAAGACGGAAGCAAACACGTAGCGGAAGAAAAATAGACCCGAACAAGTCACAATCACAATAACAAGCACAACCATAATCACAATTCGAACGCAATCACAATTGCATACACAATCACAAGTTCGAACACAATCGCATTCACATTCACAATTAGAATTACAATCCCAACCATAGTCACAATTACAATCACAATCACAACAACTACAATTTACAAATTATCTTCACAATTACTATTACATCACAGTTACAATTACAAGTACAATTACATCCATAAATACCAAAGCAATTACAATCACATTTACTAACGCAAACACAGACACAGTCACAACACCATCACAATTCTCATTGGCACATTCAAAGTTACAATCAGATTAAGAAGTCACATATGTACAGATTAAAATATCTTTATTAAAAATAATAACTAGAGGGACTAATTCCCAAAACCAATTCTACACACATGGCACTCAATCTAACAAGAATTGAATTAAGCCGAGCGAGTCGCAGAATGACTTACCTGGAAGACGGATTCTCGCAGACAGCAGACAACTTAAGCAACGCAACTCCTGAACAAGGTACACAACAAGCTACTATCAAAACTTAGTTCGTACATGACTCGAGTCGAGCTAAGTTCTTATTTCCAAAAAGACTCCCCTTTTCCCAAACTTTACTTTCCTTACGAAGTTAAACAAAAACTCAAGTTCCTTCAACGAATTGATTAACTAGCATGACCCACTACTAAGATAGTTATCTCCAAAAACTCATCTCCACCTACTCTCAAAGATATCCTATTAACTAAGCTGTTAACTCTAATTACTAAACTCAAATTAAGTTAAACAAACCCTACACTAACTACTATATACCTACTAATTAACGTATATTTGTGGAGAGAACATCTACCAACACTTGCAACTTAACTAGTTAGCCTACACAAAAGTAGTAAATGATTCACTTTCATAATTAATAATTCTATTGACAAAAATCATTTAACTTATATATGCAAGCTATCAAATAATTAAGAAACGGATAAACTAGATTAATACCCAAAATACATCTTGTAGCACTTTCAAGTCTACAAGAACTACTAATTAATTGCAAGGAAAACGTCTCGGTTCAACATATCAACCTACGCATCTAGGTGATTCACTTGAAACACAACAACCAAAAGGATGCAATTTAACCAATTAGAGCAACACCAAAGGAAATGAGATCTAATTTAACAAAATCCTTGAAGTCCAACTGTTGGAACGATGCTGGGACCTCTGGTTCTAAACATCGGAACAACGATACAGTTCTCCGAGTTTTGATAATGACAAACACCATAAGGGAACTAATGTGCTTCGATCAAGTATTTCCAAGGAATACAGGTTGAGCAAGGAACCTCCATGAATGACTAAAGATCACAGGAGCACAGAATGAAGAGTTCCCATCAAAGGAACTCTGAAGATGAAAGTTCCCAAGAAGATAGGAACTCCCAGGAATGACCAGAGATCACAGGTTTACACGATGAAGAGTTTCTCTCAAAGGAACTCTGAAGAGGACAGTTCCCACGACATGGGAACTCACATGTGAAGACAAGGACCGATCAGGGCATATCACGGGATCCTGTCTTGGACAGGATGAAGGCACAGTCTGAGGAGCAGACTGTCACGATTGATCCAACAGTCCGATCATTTCAAGAAGTTGACCTAGTTCAAATTGAAGTCACATGTGAAGAAAGTACAACTTGGGCATCAAGCAAAGGGCATTTCGGACACAAATGAAAGATGCGATTGAAGCCCAAGTTCACTCGAGTATAAAGCCAAATGAATAGTACTCGGATTGAGCACTTCTCCCAGAACTCACAAATACCCACAATAGAAAAAGAGAAAGAAGAAGAAAAGTCCCCGGCGGCGAGTGTCTGATCTCGACGACAGTGAAGCCAAGTTCCCAGGAGCAGGGGAACTGCGATTCGGTGTAAGGTTTGAGTTACTTATTTAGTGATTGTTGTTCACTTAGGAACTCAGTTGAGAAGATTCATTAGTGTTGCTAGAGTTAGGTAGAACTCGTAGGAACAGAGAAGTTTGAATCTGGCTGTTTGTAACTAAGGAACAAATCAATTATATAACTAAGTCATTCAAAATCCTCCAAGCGGAGGTAGAGGTTTACCCATACAACTAGTAGGTTGTAGTGGGGTTCCTCTATAAGGGAACTGTGTTCATTCCGTCTTTTTAATACTTGCGATAGTTTCTTCCGCTGCCTTGGGAACAACTTAATAGCCAGTTCCCAAGCTCTAAGCTAACCGGTCCCGATCCAACACCAACCTTGTGGGTCTGTTGGAAAAAGGGTGCGCGACTTCCGAAAGCGGATCGAGCTTTCAGAGCTCCTCTTTGCAGCCCCGAACAGAAAAGGGTTCAGATCGGGTTTCACTCGAACCCTAGAATATCGATGCATTAGAATCCAACTTGTAAGGACTAAGCTTGGAATTAGATAGGAGAAGAGACTCGGAATCCTTACCGGAGTCGAAATAAAAGATCGAAAGTGAGATTCATCTCACAAGGCCCAAGATCGAGGCAGATCGACGACAAAACCGGCGGTGAGAGGGGTCCAACAGAGGTCGAACGGGCGGACGCACATGGAAACCAAGGTGGCGACAAGAGTATGGCCGGCTTTGGTTTGAACCAAGCAAGATCGACGGCGAGCGATCTGCGGCGACACCAACAGAGCCATTATTTTGCTCGGCAAGTCGAACCCACGACATTTGGGACGGGTCCTGACATGGAGCTTGACGATGACGGGGAACGAAGGCAGAGGTGCGGCGAGGTTAGGCTTCCTGAGGATGGAAAATGAAGCGGTGGATCCCAAGCTCTCGCTCCCTCTCTGGCTCGTCTGGTGCGGCGTAGGAGCGAAAGAAAATTAGGTAGCAAGAAGAGGGAGAAAGAAAGAATAAAACGAGGAAGAAGGTTCGGCCGGCTGGTCTTGTTAGCTCTTGTGGGCTTCTCGGCCCATATTCAACAAGGGAAAAAGATTATATTGGGTTTAGGCCCAATGAAGACGAACAAGAATTGGAACGAGAATCAAATATCGGGTTTGTAAGACTCGGGTATTACATTACTAAGAGTAACCACCAGCGTGTCCCAACTCTCTGGAAGGGAACTTAGGAGTACAAGGGCTTGCATTTCGTCCTCGACCTTCATTTTAGCCTTATTCAACTGATTTACGATCCCCTTGAAACTGTTCAAGTGCTTCATCATGCTTTGCCCATCTTTTTACTCCATTTTTACCAACTGTCGTATTAGGAGGGCTTTATTACGAGGTGTTTTCTTTTGAATCAGGGAATCAAGTTTTGCCCATAATTCACAAGCGTTTGTATAATAAGCAACATGCTCAAATAAAGATTTATCGATGTACGTACGGATCATTGCGACCGTCTTCCTGTTCAAGAGCTTCCACGCCTTGTCACCCTTTCCTTGTGGCTTGTCCTTTGAGATGATGGGCTCTTGCAAATCCTTGCAACACAGGTGGGCTTCCGTCATCTTCCTCCAGTGCGAGTAATTGTCCTTTGTGAGCTTGAACATATCACCATCATGTGTGATGCTTGCCTCCATCTTGAGCCAGAAAGAGCTATCGTTGACACCGAATGAACGTTTGCTCTGATGCCACTGTTGGGAAAACTTGCCTTTTCTCGCTTCATCGGGTTAAGATGGGCACATGGAACAACTAATTTTACAAACAAGCTTTTATATTTATGTGGAAAGAGATTTTACAAGACTAAATATATTTTGTGGACACACTCAATACTTATCTCTCTCTTCCACTCAATTGTTGTTTGATCACTTGGATTGATGCAAATGAGGGGGTGGTGACTATTTATAGGCAAGCCAACATTTACATGGGTTATGGAGAATTTTAGAGAATTCTAGACTATGTTTCATCTAAACTAGTTTAGATCCTTCCTATCTAGATGTCTCCTTACAAGTCTAGAATAATCTAAGGCATTCTAGACATATTTACAACTTTTTACACATGTCTAGACAATTCTCTAACAACCTAGCCTTATCTAGAAAGTTCCATAATGTCGCAATTTGTTCTAGAATCTTCTATGAGGTTTCAACATCTTGTAGAAGCTTCATCAACCTTCCGGCATCTTCTAGATTCTTCCATAACCTTCTTGATTCTTCTAGAAGCTTCTGTAGCCTTTTAGAACCTTCCGTAATCTTTTAGATCTCTCTAGAGGAGTTTAGATGATCTTATTATTTTAACATACTACCAATTAAGGAGGGATCATGTGATCGGGTAAAATTAAATGTCATAAAGGCGGTAATTGTCGTCTTTTCATAATTGATGCTTCGTCTCCCCTTTACCATTGCTGAACTTCAAGAGCATATACACATGCAAACTACTAAATTAATGAGCTAATAGAGCGGTTTAGTGGCAGCGGTTTAAACTAATGCAGATGTTTGTTGCAACGGTCAACATAATGATGCGGTTTATGAGTTGTTTTGCAGCGGTTTACAAATTTAGCGGGTATGGACATGTCCCAAGTCTAATGCAGCGGGAGAAAATAACCTAATCCAGCGGTTTTATTTCATTATCTTACAAAAAATGAGCGGGTCAGTCCAAAAAAGAGCATGGGTCCGTCAAATAATACCCTGCCACCCCCAAATTATTTTCCAACATAGCCAAAATCTTGCAAACCCTTAATTTCTTTCTCATATCGATTGACCCCAAAACCAGTCTCAAGCATATCCTCCGACGATAAAACCCTACAGAGTCACTCATCGTCGACCTCATCGAAGCCCCTCCGACATCACCGTCGGAGACCAGTCTCAATCATCTCTTTTGTTCTACCAACGCCGCTGGTCTCTAAAGGTACTAGCTAGAGGCTTCATCTTCTTCTCCGACACCTCCTGTAGTTGTTAATTTCTTTCTCTTCTGTATGATTTGGTTTTTCTTCTATCTGAATTTTTAGGGTTTGCTGTGAAAAGAAGGTTTTGGTAATTGGCACTACATTTCCAATTGGAAGCAAGTTGAAATTGAAGCTGTGAAAAGAAGCTTTAGGGTTTGATGTGAAACGAAGCTTGGGATAAATTTTGGTCCCAAATTCGGTAAAGCTTTAGGGTTTTGGTACTTTTTTTTCTACTATTGCTTTTGTAATAAAGCTTCCATCGCAACTGTTGAGGTTGCCATTGCAGTTATTGTACCAACACTTGCAACTATTGTTGATGGTTTGATTTAATGGTTTGCTATGGTTATTGTTGTTTAGTTTCGGTTCTTAGAGAGGTGATATTCCGTTCTTAGTTTAAGGTAAAATTGGATCTACATGATGGAATGTTGGAAAGCTATACTTTGCATTTTGCTTACTTGGTTTGCGTTAGGAGGCCATTTTGCTCTCCTGTATAAAATCAACACTAGCTGGGATTGAACTCTGACATTGTTGTTTGAAGTCGATGAATCTACTCATATTTGGAAGGCTTCCTGTGTGATCTGATTCTTGAATGATATGTTTTTCACCTTTACAATCACATGCTTTGCCATTGCTTTATGTGCTTTAGTTGGGGATTGTATTTGTTTCTAGAGATGCTTTATCCTATATCAGTAGTATAACCCAGAGTTTTGAACTGCAACTTTTTTCTTTGCAAGTCAGCCACGTCAATTCTGACCTCTCTAGTTTGGTGTTGATGTTAATGGAAAATTTGCATCAAAGAATAAAGGAACAGCACATACTTGGATAGTTTCATTGAACACAATTGGCAAGCCTTCCTTGTTAGCTAAATGCCTCTTGTATATGTTAGATTTTGTATCATTATTTCCCAATTGTATTTGACTGGATCTTTTTATCTTAGTAGATGGCAAGGAAGACCAAAGTATCTTATCAAGCTGAACCTCTTTGTGAATATGAACAACAAAGGATGAGAATACTAGCAAAAAATGAAGCCTTTTTACAAGCTAAGGGATTGCCCAACCTTGTAAATAAGAGTTTGCATGAGAAGTATGAACGAGTTTCAAGGATTGTTGTTGAAGAGATGAATTCTCAATCTGAGGTATAATGATATTTACAATTTTGAATAACAACAAGGATTGTTGATGTGTTCTCTAGTTGTCGTGCATTTTCCAGCTGTTGTGTTTATCTATTTTCTGCTGTTTTTTTAGGATTGTCCAATCTGAGCTATAATGATATTTACTATTCAGTTTCATATCTATTTCTGTCTGCTGTTTTTTCGGGTTAATTTTCTGATGTTTTAGATTGGATGTGGTTACACTTTCAGCTCAAAGTTTTATAGGAAATTTTACATTAGAGGCCGGGAGAAAAAATTATTTTTTGGACTTTTGCCCCCATAGGCTTTCCGGGGCGGGGCGGTGGCGAAGAGTACTAGAGCCTAAGGTCGGGAGGAAGAAGCAGAACTCGGAGCTGTTGTGACTTGCGCCCATTAATGGAGGAAGTGAGTCTTTAAAGAAGATGATTGTACGCGCGTACGACATCGTTTTTTAATATTTTTTGAAGGCTATAATCAAACTTGGTTAAAAAATTCTTTCTTGGCCATCCGGCCCATTTACTTACTGAATTTAAATTGCAAGGCCCATAAAAAAATCTACTAAACACAGCCTTGTAATTTAAATTTAAAGCTGAATTTTGTAGTAAGCTAATGTTATTTTAATAAATGGTTAATATTTTTTTGAACATTTTTCTTTTAGGGCATAGGTCATAGGTTAAACATACTATTCAAGGAAACTAAAACCTTATTAAGAAATTAACGAACCTTTTAAAAAAAACTAATTAATCCTAAATAAAATAAATTTACAAAATATTACTATTTTAAGGAGTTTAAGGTTCGAAAAATCGAAGGGTAATAAGCTTGGTTGTATTTACCGAGAGAGAAATATTTGCAACTACAGTTATTGATAATGAAGCTATTGTATCTTTAATCGTTTTTAAAGTTTAGATACTCGTAGATGTAAATTATCTCGTAACAGAGAATTGCATGTAACTTAATTTTTATGTTTTTTGTTTTTGTGTCATTATCTTTAGTTTAATATTTGCATACAACTTGATATTTAAACTAGTTTGGTTTATCCAACATTAATTTTGCGTACTAACTCGATATATTAAATTATTGATCTGTACGAAGTTTGTCCCCCCTTCCGAACAATCCTGGATCCGCCCCTGGTTACGGCACTAAAGATGATTGATAATGAGAATGCAGATTATGAGTGATGAGTTTGAGGCGAAATGCCAGAACAATTAGTATTTCACCCATTGAATGCTTGAAGTGTGATTAAGCTGTTTATTGTAAATGAAACATCATTTAGAATAGACGAAAAAAAATAGAATTTTTGAATCTCACCTAGTGAACAATATCAGAACTAGGAGGAATAACAAGCATAATCTGAAAGTCGGTAGATCTCCATTTCAGAAATCCAAACCTCTCTTTTCTTTCAAATTCAATCATCGGGTTTATATTCACTGCTTATTCTGACTTTGGTACATGAACCTGAACTGAATGATCATTGACAAGATCCATTGAAACCTATTACATTAAAAAAAATTAGGTTGTAGCACCCAATTATGAAGATCAATTTAAGCACCATTTACATTTTTAATTGTAAGCTTCTAAAATTTAGGCAAAGTTTGTCTCAAAGAAAAAATATCTATATTGATTGTCAACAAGTGATAATACTAGTATACAAGGAGACACCAAACCAATGGGTTGATCTTTTGCGGATCACTATATTCTGAAAGTTGTTGCTAATATTCTGAAAGAAGGCAGGTTTATTTACCATATACAATCATGGCTTAAGACATGATAACCATATTTTGAAAAAAATTAGGTTGTAGCACCCAATTATGAACATCACTATTCTGAAAGTTTTGATTCATTCCCAACTTCAGATATGTGCTTTTTGATTCGGTCTATAAGACATGATAACCATGACTGTACATTTGTCTAAACTATGGTCCTTGGTTTTTCTTAGTTCAAAGGTGGTTGTTTGTCTTCTTCATTTCATTCCATAGATCATTCAGGCCAGTTTGTACTCTTTATTCTGTACAACTTTTGGAAAATTGGATACAAACCTAAATTTCAGCTTCTGAGTTTTAGTTATGAGTTTTAACTTTTCAGTTTCAGCTTTTAAGTTGCTGCATTTGAGTTTTAGCTTTTAAATGTGTGTCCTTGGCTTCATTATTAACTGAGTTTCAGCTTCTGGTCTTTCTGTATATTCTAATAAATTAATGATGATGGATCAGTTATTTAAAGATAGATCAGTTTGAGCATCTAGATCTTACCCATTATGCATTCTTTTCTAACCCATTTTATAACTATCCTTGTATGTTTTGAAGATTTCTTCTAGGGGTAAAAGAGAAAAGAAAGCTCTTACTCAAGATTTGCCCATGGCTGAGTTTTTTGAGTTGAAGCATCGGAGCTGGCAGAAAAAGAGGAAAGGCCTTATATCCAGATGTGAGCCAAGCACAAAATGAACAAGTTCAACTCCAAAATGTGGTTGGACTACAAAAAAATCAAGAGAAAGAAAATCCAGTCCAACTACGACAGAATCAACAAAAGAAAGATTCCAGCCAACAACCAAAAAAAATTCAGAAGGTGTTTTATGCTCCAGGAACTCATCAAAGTACCACAACATGAGAAAAACACAAGAATCAAGAATTCACAAAAGCAAGGATGTACAAGTGAATCAATCAAAGGTTTCAGCTTTGGATGGTGGAGATTCAAGACCACAACAACCAACAAATGCAAGTGATGGAGATTCAAGACCAAAACAGCCAGCAAATGCAAACGATGAAGATTTGGGAGCTCGACAGCCAACAAATGGCTTAAATCTGAATCATTCAAATGAGGTTCTAGATTTGGATGGTGAAGATACAAGTGAATTTTTAGAACAAGCTACAAGTGATCAAAATGAAGTTTCAAATGCTCTTGACTTGCCATTACAAGCTGAAAATGCAAATCCAGGTGACTTTTCTTTCATTTCTTGTAAACTCTCTTATTTATTGACTTTGTATGTACTTGTATTGAATCAATTGGGTTTTTTACTATGAATTACAGACATTAGAATGGCGTATAGGTAGTTGATGGGTTAAATGATTGCAAATTGGTACCTCCCTTTTTGAGGGGGGTAAAAAACATTTGATCACTTGTAAAATCTAAAAAGTATAACAGGGGCTGGAAGGGGATTCCTTCTATTTCTGTTGATGATTCTTGCTAATAATGTCTAGTAAATATGTTTGGATAAGCATTTAAGATCTTTCATGCTTCTATAATGATTTAGGTAAAATAGTTTTGGATGGAGAATTGCAGACAGAGTATAGTTAATGGGAATTTGGCTATGATGGATGGTTTCAGGCATTTATTTTTATTGCAATGCAGCTGCGGAATCTGTAATCCTTTTCCATGCTTTTTGGCTAATACCTTCACATTGGTTGTGTTGAAAAAAAACTCTTCTTTAAATGCTACCATATATGATTAGTTTAGTTGGGTGCTTACCTTATAGGCTCATTTATCATGAGCCAAAATCTAGTGGATTGGACCAAATTGGTTTTGTTGAAACTAAAAACTATGTGGCCAGAGAGTCAACCGTCATCTTAAAGAAAGGCTTGACATTTAAGCGTAGAGAACCCACAAGCATCTTTCATGTATTTTTGACATGCACACAGCTAAATACGAGCTATTTACTCGTGCCAAGAAGCAAGGCAAGTATTCAGCCATTTCAGCCTAGGAGCTTAAATTTTGGCTTTTGCTGCAACATCTGAAATTTTTGCCATTTCAACCTAGGAGGTAAAATTTTGGCTTTTTGACACTTAATTGTCTATGATGCTTATGAAGAAAACAACATGGAAGCTTTCAAATCTTTGTATGGCTCATGAATATAGATGTTTTATTTTAAATTTCCTTGAAAATAAGACTTTTCTTTCATTTCTTGCAAACATTCTTATTTCTTAGCATTCACGATAACCTTTCAATTTTAACTTTTACAAGTTGTAGAAAAGAAGAATCATCGTGGAAAAACCGTTTTAAAAGGGTCCAAACTCGAACAATGGAAGAGTGTGATGTCATTTACTTGAATAATTTGCACCAACCTGTGGGGCCTTCAAAGCCATATAATGACTTTACTCATTTGCTTGGAGTTTATGCTGAAGATTCATCTATACTTCCTTTGACTATCATAAGTTGGAAGTGTGTGCCTCAAACTACAAATGATAATATATGGGAGAATGTAAAGGTAATGTATTTATTTGTTAGTTATTTTTCATAGTTTTTTTGGCTAAGGATTGAGTTTTGCAAAAAATAATAAGAATGTTCTGCCTTTGGATGGTTCAGAAAAAGTTTATTGTCCCCGAGGAGGCAAAGGAATGGACGCTAAATAATGTCAGTAGTAAATGGCGACAAGAGAAAACAAGAGTAAAAGTTGATCACTACATTATGTATCAAACGAATGAAGAAAGGTTGGCCAAGCGACCCTTAAACATTCCATTAGATGATTTTAAAGAGCTTCTACGTTTTTGGGACAACCCCAAAACTAAGGTAATTTATCTTATTTACTAAGTATCATGCATTTATTTTAAACACTTACTCTTCTCACTATTGGATTGCAATAATAAGTTGATTTTTTTATGTACAAAATAAATAGGAAATAAGTGAAATAAACAAACGGAATCGAGAAAAACAAGTCGATATGCACACTATGGGGCCAAACCGATTGCTATACTGTGTCATGAACTGGTAATTTCTTTTCATCTTCTCTCTTTTAGGAGATTTCAAATTCTGATTTGTATAATTAATTTTTGTAAAAGGATCTTGTTTCAGTTTGTTATTGACAGGCTAAATCAAGAATGTGCTATTGTATCCCAGTTTCAGTTTGTTATTTCAGTTTCTGTTTGTTTAATTTCAAAAAAGAGCTTGTTTCATTTTGTTTAATTTTTGTAGTTTTCCTGGCAAACTAGTTTTAGTTTGTTATTGATGTTCTATGTATAAAGTAGAATGCATGGACTGGCTTAATCAAGAAAAGGATCCAAACTGAAATTACCTGTTTCTATTTATTTAAATTTCTATAATTTTCATGGTATCCCAATTTCAGTTTCTATTTATTTAATTTTTACCAATTTCTAACACAATTGTTTGATTTCATAGCAAGAGAAGGACCCAAACAAGAAGCCCCTATCACAAGCAAATGTGTATACGTAATCAAGAAAGAGAAATCCTGGACACACCTACTTGACAACAAATGAGTGATAGCGGTGAATTTAGTCTTAGGAAGTAAGGGGTCGAATCCGCAGGGAGGTAGATTAATCGCTTTGTATGATTTTTATGGTAATTAAAGTAACAATGGGGTTTTGTGAAGTAAAACTAACTATCAAGCATGCAAATTAGCAAAGTAATAAAGTTTGAGTTTTTATCAAGTTTGGGAAACACTTAGCCAAACAACTATTCACATTCGATTGACAAGATACTATCAATTCAAAATCACATGCATACGGAGCTTCCAATTCCTTTTCAAATATAATCAATAGCACAACCAGATATTATCAATTCTAACTAATTGAATAACCCTGAAACATCAAGATTCAATTCAAAAGCAACAATAAGGATAGGAATATAATCAGGATACAAGTCTAGCATAAAACAACCAGCTTTTATCCTACATTGCAATTCAACTCTCTTTCTGCATAAAACTAACACAAGCAGATACTAATATGATGCAGTTGCTACTATGAAATAGAGAAACTCAACCAGTAGCTCACTAAATCTAGCAATAGAGATTTAATAACAACAACCCCCGAAATTGTTGAAATCAATCACTTAAGCAATTCAACCAAGAGAGAAAAATAGTTCCAAGCAATTAGATTAAGAAATAGAAATATCACAACTGAATCAAACAAAGCTTCAACTGTTTGACTAAGAAAATATGGTTTAGTTCTCCATGAAAGCAATAAAACTCAAAAGTCTAAAAAGTAGAATAATATGATAAAGATAAAGATGAGAGGTGCAACTCCCATAACCTAATATATAAAGCTAGGTCTGAAAGTATATCCAAAAATACAATATCTCGGTATAAAAGCTAACATAAGAAACACCCGTCAGAATAGAACACGTGGAAAATCTTCGGAACAACGACCGTCAAAGGCGGCGGGCGTCGCGACCCTGGAGGCGGTCGACGCCAGCACCCGAATGTCATTCTTCTCCTTTTCTTCAATCCAGCTTTAAACTCCAAAATAAGTATCTTCATGTCTTCTTCCTCCTAACTGTAAAAAGTCTTCAAACCACCTAGAAACACCCATAAATATATGCTAAAATCCCTCCTAAATACACAACATAATTGTGCATATCAATGAGGACACACTAAAAAATATTGTGAGATAAATCCTCTCTTAATTTATGCTTATACCTTATCTACAAACTTAAACGAAAATATACTAACTTTTTGAATTTTTGTAATGTGTGCTTCATGTTTTTATTTAAAAAGGAGAAAATGACAACACTTCAAGACTTGAATGATGAAAGCAGTGAAAAAGACCCAATTTATGATCCATATATATCATGATGTCATGACTAAGAAGGAGCATAATGGGAGATTAAGATTGCATGGAGGAGGTGTTAAAAAGTCTAAAATGAAGAGTAAGGATGCCAAGACCCCATTTATAGTCCCTCTAGTGGTCTTAGATGCCATCACTAAGCGAATGCAGAAAACCATTACTGAGCAAGTTCAAAAAAATCTAGCTAAACAGACGGACCAACATATTTCTGATCTTCTATCAAAAATTCAAGAAGCCAATCCCGGTATTAATATTATTATGCCTAAATTATCATCCAACGAAGGAGATGCATCTAGTTCTCATGACAATGTAGATGGGTAAGACATGAAAATTTTAGTTATGATTTATTTAGACTTTTTTAATTACTTTTTTTTTGCTTTAGGGACTATGCCGATGATAATTGATTGTTTCATGTTTGCGGCCTTGTTCTTTTTTGGATGCTTGTTTGGAGATACTGTTGCTAGTGTATAAAAGGTTAGTTGTTTTTTCCCCTCTTCAGTTTGGAGATGCTTTTTTGGATGCTCGTTTGGAGATGCTTGCTACTGAATATTCCAGCCTTAGAGTTTTGAGTTCTGTTGCTAAAGCAACTTCTAGCCTTAGACACACTTGAGAGTAGAGGTCTGAGTTAAGTGAGTGGCTTGTAGATAACAACACTGTAAAGGAATGATGTTGATACATAGCAAGTTCATATGATTGTTCTATTATGGCATATGTGTGGTGATGATGATGATGTGTGTGTTAATCTCTTTTTACTAAGGTGGGTTTATGCTAATTAATTATAAGATCTGACTATTGAATTAGGGTACTAGGAAGTGATCTTATGCAACATTTTTAATATCCCCTTGACATGAGCCATTGTTTCCAGATTAATACTTCTTGATCTAGTTTTTTCAAGGACTTTTTATGCAGTTCAAGCCAAGGTTCTATAAATAAAAATGTGTTCATAATCCAGATTAATACTTCTGAATTTGGCCATTAATTGCTTGTGAATTGTGATTATAAATCATCATACCATGTCCACATGCTCAATATATTACTACTACAGTTTGTAAAGGGAGGCTCTAGTTGTTGCTAGTGTCTTTTTTTTTGGTATTTTTCGTACTTGCAGTTGCTTTAATTAAGTCTTGTTTTCTTACAACTAGCTATATATTTTGCTAATTTGAGGTTGTTGTGTTGGTATCTTTGCAGGTGTTTTGTCCTCGTAGTGCCATGATAATGTGTTTTTTGTTGCTCTACAAGTTTCTTACTATTAGTTTTCTTTTGTTGTCAAGGCTAGACTTAAATTAACCTTGCAAGTTTTCTAGCTAGTATACTCTTACTTGCTTTTTATTTTAAGGCAATGTATGAATAGATGATCATTTTGTAAATACATGAAACTTTTTATAATCTATATTAGATTTAATTTTTTATGGTTAATGTTATTATATTTTTGTTTTGTCTTTTTAAATTTTAAATCGGCAATAAATTGGATCTACATAGACACTAATGTGAAAATTACCCAAACCGCTTCATTAGGCCAAAAAAATCTGCTCCATTAGATATAGAAACCGCAACAATAGATTGTTGAAATTGCCTCATTAGATACAGAAACCGCAGCAATAGGTTACCCAAACTGCTTCATTACATACAAAACCGCAACGTTAGATTGACATAACCGTTGCGTTAAATACCCAAACCGCCGCATCAGATTTAAAAGAAAGCTTCATTAGATATAAAAACCGCAACATTAGACCACCAAAACCGTTACATTAGAAACCTAAACCGCAACATCAGATTACAAGAGCCGCTTCATTATATATAAAAACAACAACATTAGATTATGAACCGCTGCATTAATGTTTAGAAAAACCGCCACATTATAATTAAAAGGCAACGTTTTTAATACCAAACACAGTGGTTTTAGAAGTTGAAAACGAACTGCTACATTAGAGTAAAAAACCGCTTCATTAGGCCTAATGCTACTCCAACAGATGTTGCGGTCAAAAACCACTGGATTAGACCCAATGAAGCGGTTTTGAGGTATAATACAACAGTATTTGACCTTTTCTTTAAGTCTTTAATCTATTAGTTTGCTCTTTCTCTGAGGTAAAACCGTGATCGCGGGACAGCGAGTCGCGACCGTGGGAACATCTCCCGCGACCGCGGAACCTTAAGTCGTGATTGCGGACTTGAAGCTAAGACCAATCATTCTCAGGAGAAGAGTCGCGATCGCGTCCCACACAAGCGCAATCGTGGCTACCCATGTTCCCTTGCGCATGTACCTAAGGATTAGGAAATGCATGTAAATAGGACATTCTTTTCCCACGTGGTTTTTATGAGGACCTTAGATTTTTATTTGTCATTCATTAGTTGTAATATCCGCTAAATTCTAAATAAAATAAAATGGTTAATTATCCCAATAATTTTTTTTTCTCTAAAGTAGAGAACTTAATAATCTTTATAATTTCTTATTAAATTATAAAAGGTTATAAAAGTTTACAAAAATGAAAATTAAGAATTTAATTAAATACATTAAGCAAGTTGGGTAATTATTCAAATAGTTTCTCTTAAAAATAGAGTTTAATTATTTTTTTAATTTTCACAATAAATTATAAAAGTATGATAAAGGATTATTAGAGTGTAAAAGATAATCAAATAAAATGGAGTGATATAAATTCCGAAATTTTATCAAATAAAATGGAGTGATATAAATTCCGAAATTTTACAAGGCTTAAAATAATTCAAGGCAAAACAAATAAAAAGGAGTCAAGAGTCGGGACTCGAACTCGAGACCTCTCACTCCTTTCATACAAGCACACACTCCTCAAACCGCTAGACCAATGTAACTTGACTACCCAATTCACCACTCTTTTAATAATAAGCCACTTTATTCTTCTTCTTCTTCTCCAAACAAGTCAAATCAAGTATGATTGAAGTGACGCTCAACCTATGCATGTGAATGGTGTCTTCCATACTCCTCCATTCTTGCTTTCAAGACTCCCCTTCTTGCATCACCTTTCATCATCTCTCAAACTACCACACTCTTGGCCAATGGAGGATCATCCTCATCCTCTCCATTGGTGCACCATCAATGGCATGGATCCATAGCCCTCCTTCCTTTGCCTATATAAAGGAGCTCAACTCTCCTTCAAACTCATACCAACATCTCTTCTACTCTCTTCTAAGCATTGTGCTCTCATTCTAATTCCAAAAATCAGCCCATAAAGTTGTGAATTTCCCTCATAAAACACCATAGAAGCCATTCAAAAGCTCTACCACAACCCTTTCTCCTCCCTTCTGTGCAACCGCCGACCACCTCCTCTGCCGCCGGGCTATCAACACGCCGCCCAAGAGCCGCCCGAGCCACCACCGCTCACCTGGTGCACCACCCTGCTCGCCGTCCCTCCCCTGCGTGCTCTCCTTTGCCTGTATTACAGAAACCAGTAGAGAGTATAATCTTATCCTTTATTAATTTAATTTAATCATGCTATTTTAATTAAAAGAGTTTGTTAGTAGAAATAAATAAATCAAATTATTGTTAGCATACAAGAATATTTTAATAAGAAAATATTAGTTTAAGATCTTGTTAGTTGAGGAAGAAGGATTAAATCAATTAAAGAAATTATAAGTATAATTGGTAAATTTTTATTCTACTTAATATTTAATGCACATCATAAATTGCAAGACATACCAAGATATCACATAAAAATATTTTATATAAAGTCATTATTTTAAAAGTTATAGCTTTGATTATTAAATAATACCTTGTTAAAAGAATAAATGTATATATATATATATATACGATATTAGTATGATATATCTCTAGGTGTAGAGATTTTAAAGATATAAGCTTTATTTAATAACTATGGTAGTTGTGATAATTAATTAATATATAATATGATATTAATATTGCTAAGTTATAAAAGTTGCCGTGCATAAAAAGATATTGGAAAAATAGGAAAGATGATATAGTTTGAACTAGGATATCATATAAATATGCTTTTGCTTGTAAGATAAGAGCTTAAGTCATGATCATATCATTTATATAAACTAAAGATATGGGAGGATATATGTAAATAAGGTAAATAAGATTATTTTAATATTATATTAAGTTTATAGAAAGCTTACTTTATAAAGTATATAGAAAGTTCTATTTATGGGAATACTAAGTAGGAATGCCTAGTAATATTTTATCTCTATTTAATATGGTTTGTATATCTAAATAAGGTTTTTATTAAGATAATGTTTTAATAAAATATTCTTTGATAAGAAAATAATATTTTAAGTATGGTTATGAATATCACTTGATAAAAGATATTATTATAATAATTTTTAAGATATGTTTATAAGGACATAATAGACTTTTTACAACCCTAAGAATTTTATAAATTCAATATACCTTTTTAGGTTGAATATTATATCATATGTTTTTCATAAAGTTGTCCTTGCTTATTTATATTAAGAAAATAGCAAGTGAAGTTATAAAAAAAATATTATAATAAATTAAAGATATTAGTTGGTTTCCAAGAATAAAAATAAATATTATTATAATAAGGATTTTTAAGGAATAAAAAGGATATTACAATATTTAAAATAATAATAAGGAATATTATTATTTTATTCTCATACAACTAAATTATTATATAATTTAGTAAAGTAATATCTTGAGAAGAATAAAAGAGATTTTTCGTAACTTTAGAAGAAACAGAAATTCTTATTAAAGTTAGCGGAATATTCCGTGTCAATAGGTCGAATTCTCGTTCCAAGTCGCGAAACAACGTTTTCCGCTCTTTCGCTAAATCCGATATCGTCAGAGCAAAGGAAAGTGGAATTTCCCCTTGTAACCTTATATATTCATTTCGTGAAATTTCTCGATGTTGGGAACAACTTGTTTGCTAAGTAATAAACGAACCTAGGAATATCGATTGTTAAATATAATGACCCCACTGTTATCGTTATTCCGTTATTTAATATTTGGTAGGACTATTATACTAGTTTTGTTGGGGCCTTGATTGTTTATGGTCTCGTTAAGAGAACGGTTACGAACGAACTAGTGAGGGGCACGGGATTAACCCGACGCCTCTATATAACTTACTAAGTCGTATGCCTCTGCGCTTAAAGTATAACTTTCAGGATCATGATCCATGTTTGCTCCGATTGCAAGGAGGGATGAGTGGCACTCTAGCTAAGTATCGGGAACTGAGTTTTCCCTTGGTGGTCCGGGCCATGCAAGCCCCCACCCTCTTTAAAAATCATTAACGTAATCAATATCTTTTCGTCACGATATAAGATAAGTGTCAATGCACATTTAAAAGACATGAAAACCGGACCGGTCTCAAATGATCGATGCGGCTCACGGTCCGCTCAGGCCGCGAGAGGTTTTCAAACTTGTATGAATTAATAACGTTCCCAACATACTTTCTATTCTAAAAAGAAGTCTACAATCTCGTAGTTCTTCTCTCGACTAACGAGTTATCTCATCTCGAGATATACTCTTCTCCGTCCCGATAAGCCCCACATAAAGACCTATACCTTAAAACACATCCTGATAATATCTCTCGAATATTATAAATTACTGAAATACCCTTGAGAAGTTCCGTTTCTCACTTGCTTAGTCTCCTTAGACTAATTCCCCTACTTCTGCATATTTGCCTGGTATTTCTCGCCCTTCACGACAAATGCCAAACTGTAGGAATGTACACCGAAGTGTTGAAGACGAAGTCTAGAAGGTTCGAGAAGCAGTATACAAGGATAGAAGCTCAAGGCAAGACGACGATGAAGGAAGGAAGGAATTTTCAAAGAGCAAAGCATTTAGAAGATAGTGCACCCGCTCTTCTATTTTAACCAAGCAAATCATCATCATATGATTTGTCTTGGAGAAACATACATGTATTTTTACGTACGTCTTTTCAGCCCTTTCTAAATGGGCTTTACTTTCCGCTGCTCCAATTAAAGAACCAATTCTCATTCATGAGCATCCGTTTATTTATGTAACGTTCATGTAAATTTCCGCATTTCTATAAGTTTTAATATCATTATAAAGCCTTGGGTGACTTTGGACGGTAAAGTCCGAGGTCACTGGCGGTAATACCCAGTGTTGTAAAATAGGGGTGTTACATTAGTTATGTCCTTAAGATCATTTCAATCTTGTTTATTTCTAATAAAATTTAGTTTTTGCATTAGTTTGGGTCTTGCATAACAAAAAAAAGAGCGCAACGTTAGTTTATCGCACTAACGGACTTCTGCATATGCGTGTATTTAGAGGATCAAAGGATCCCATGATATTCGTTCATGGATGTACTAATATACAAAAAACGCGTGTAAGGGGACCTCGTCGACTAATCCGCATGGCCACTTCGTGTAGAACCTATAGTACTTATGTCTTAGTTGGGTTTTAATGTAACTAAAACCTAAGTGAGACATTTGTGAGCGGGTAAAATTAATTGGCATAATTATTTTCGTTGTTATATCCGCAATAAATGTACTCTTATTTATCATGCTTTTTATCTTTAAGTATTTTATTATAAAATTAAATAGGGTTTTTTGTCGGAAACCACCCGTAAGATAGGCCATATTCCACTTAACCACCCGCCTAATATAAAATTACTGAAAACCACCCATATACCTATCTCCGTTAACAATCAACCACCCGTTCTTACTTTTCCGCCTCAAAATTCGTTATACGCGTGTGTTGTTTTTTAATTTTTCTTTTATTTCCTTATTTATTTCTTTCGACTAAATAGATAAAAACCCTAATTTGTATTGGGCACCAGTGGAGACCGTCAATCTCGGCACCACTCACCGGCGACAACTCCCCAACGCCGAAACCAGTTGAGCACTCGAGCATCGCACTCCCAGTCCACGCCTAGCACCCGGGCGAGCATCATCATCTTCCGAATGTTCCTTTGCTCCCGCCCACACCTGCTGCACCAGCTTCGCCTCCATTGCAACTCTCGGCCTGTCGTCGTCTACTCGCTTTGAGGATCGGTGGCCTAGAGGTGAAAAAATTGATCAACTGAATGCCCATTTGGTTTAATTTTAAGCCCACGTGCATCATTAGCAGTTAAAACAGAAACAAAATTTGCGATTTGACTATCTAAATATTTGCAATTTGAAATCTCACTCTAGTTGATAGCGGCAGATACGCCGACGTCAGCAAAAGAAGACCAAACGTCGTTGCTTTTGTGGAGCTATTCAAGTGGTCGGACTCGTCCTTTCTTTCTTCTCCTTGGTGTTGGGATGATTGAGCACCTCAACAACTAGAGTGATGACGATGTAGTTGGTCTAAGGGGATTTGAGGTTGGGGATTTACTATTTGCCATGGGTTAGGTGAAGGGAGAGGCCGGTCTAGGAGGAAGGGGAGTTGGAGGGCGGTAGCCAGGCACGGCCTGCCGACCAAGGGGCTAGCGGCAACGAGCGCGAAGGAAGGGGACGGGGACGAAGTTGTTGATGAATTTGAGGGACATGGAGAGGGCTAGGGGGATGAGAGTCTGATTTTGAAATAGAATAAACAAATTAGGAATTTTAATTTAATTTTTAACGGAATTTTAATGGGAGATGTCCATGGGTGGTTGATTTTTGACGGAATCGTTTTTATGGGTGGTTTTTAGTAATTTGTTATTAGGCGGGTGGCTAGTGGAATATGGTCTATCTTACGGGTGGTCTCTGACAAAAAAACTCAATTAAATATGTTGGTTATTCGTTATGATGGGGAATTCTATCTTAGTCGAAATATAGAATTTCCGCGTGGATTGGGGAGCAAGAAATCGCTTGTTGGGCCTTGAGCATTATCGGCCCGCTGATGCGACCCCGTTATTGGATGCTAGCCAGGAAGACATCGCCTTCACCTTGCGCTCAGATGGACCCGTCACCCGTGCCAGGGCTCGTGCCATCGAGACCGCGACACAGTCCTTGGTGTCGCGCTTGTCCGTAGGCCATAGCGTGCCCTTCTCCGCGCCGGTGCTCACCACCGTTTGCATCCTTAGCGCCGAAGAACCTCGAGTCGAGTCCTTGGAACCATGAAGCTCGAACTCGTCCCTCGCGCCAGACCTCGGACCCGCATCGCAACTTGAGGTTCTCGACAGCCTCGGCCAGCTCCGCGCGCCAGCACCCTCGACATCGTCCTAGACACGCCAGCGCCGCGCTAATGTCTCGCCAAGGCTTCGCCGCGCCGCGCCACGCCTTGCGATGGCTTGTCTTGACACTTCGGTGCCGGCCACGAGCGACATATCTATTTTATGCCTTTTTTAGCATGTTTTCCATTCTTAAACATTACTATTAGTAGTTTTACGTTTTTAGAAGGTCTTTCTTCGGCCTTGCGCCGATGGGCCTTTGTTGCATCCAAGCCCTAGGCGCCACACATTCGATTATCTTGAAAGCATTCAACACTCTCGTTCTTGTTTTTGTTCTTGCTAGATCTAGCCAATCCAACGTTGGCTCGGTCTTTAAAGTCTTTTGCTACGCAATTTCGAGACCCAATACTCAAGCCACGTCAAAGATCCATCGCGCCTTCAAATGAGGTCGCATCAACTGGCATCAGAGCCACGGTTTGAGTAAGTCTCGCTACACCCTTTCTCGTTCAATTCACACGATCCATCCTTGCATCAACCCTACATCCATCAACCATCTTCATAAACCTCTATCTAGGGTACCGAATTTTTTTTCTTGCTTCCATGTTTTGTTATAAAAAAATAAAAATTCAACCTCGACCTACTCGACTTGATCTTTTGATTTTGGTGATATTACTACGTTGTCTTGCTAGTTGCATTGCACTTAGGATTTTTGATTGCCGATTTCTAGTTTGTTCATTTGAGTATTTCTTGTGTTGATCTACAATTATCTTGTTTCCATATCTCTAGAGGATAAAATCCTAGAGATTTTCGGTTAAAAAAATCAAATCAAATCAGAATATCACAAACCAAAATAAGGTAAGATATATCCGATCTTGTCAAAAAAAATATATATATTGGAAGATCACAAGCCAAAATAAGGCAAGATCTTTCTCTCTCCAGACCTTTCATTTTCGGCAACCATACATCTAAGCCGATTGCTTGCTCTTGCTTTCCTTTTCGGTCATTCATTGCTTCTTTGTGTTTTGTTTAGCATTCTTTATTTGTTTTTGATCCTTTATTTCATTGCTTGAGTCGAGTGACCTTAAGCCTTGCCCGTCCTTGTTTGTTCGTGTGGTTGAACATTAAGGGTTGGCCGACTTAAGCAATCCTTAAACTCTTGGCCTTTTGTTGTGAACATCTTACTTGCTATGACGGGTGTGACTATAGGTACGGTTTCGGAATCGGGAAACGATGACAACCGGAACAATGACCCACCATCGGCGTTGCAACAACAACAACAAAATTTTCTACCCGAGGCATTGGCTCGGATTGCGGAACTCGAACGCCTCTTGGCTGAGAGTCAAACGCAATGCAAGCGCACCGTGCCACAGGCGTAAGTCCTTGCAACGGAGATCCATGCCAATCCGGGCATGTCCGCGGACGATGTGGCGCGCGCTCGTGCCATGGGAAAAGGACATGCTCAGCCCTCTTCCCAATTCGGCACTATGCACCGCATGGATTCGATTAAAGAAAGTCGTCAGTTTGATCGGTACGATGGTGGTCCAAAGACCGCAGATCACCGTCGATTGGCGCGAGATTATAGGGACACCCAAGTGTACGACGTTTATTCCAATGAGGAGTATGACTCTGAGGAGTATCGACGTCAACATGCAAGTGGCCTTAAGAAGAAACAAAGGAACAAGTCACCGACGTATGTGTACGAAACCCTAAAGCGGAAGCATGGGGCCAAATACTACGACACCGACGACTACAATGTCGAGGATTACTTGGAGCATCAAAGTGCTTGCAACCCATACTCCAAATTTGAGAACCATTACGATGAGTTTGATGATTATTCCGAGGAATCTAGTTTTGATCATCCGCAGCTTAAGGACTCGGAGGAGCACGATCATCGGCCATCCGATTGGATTCCACCGCCCCATCTCGCCAAAAACAAGAAGGAATACGAGCGCGCCTATGGCACCGCTCGCAAGGCTGGGCATCACAAAGGACGAGATCGAGAGGATCGGTGCCCAGATGATGGCGATAATTCGGATGATGGTGACGATGGCTTCGATCGTGGGCCGCCCCGCGGTCGACGCCCTCGGCGTGCTTACTCCCCTCGACACCGCAACCGAGACAACGATCGCCACGATGCTCAGGATCCACGAATTACCCGTCGAGACATCAAGGTAAATTTTGAACCTTTTTACGGTACATATGACCCTGATGCTTTCATTGAATTGCGGCAAAGAACTAAGCATACACTTCGCCATCTTGGTTATGAAGATGACAAAAAAGTTGAAGTTGTGACGTTACATTTTCATGGTGCCGCTCGAACGTGGTGGAACCGCTTTGAGTCCGAAAGGATTCGAAGAGGCAAACCCCTCATTCGAGAATGACATCAATTGTTGTACATCCTAAAGAAACGGTACATTCCGTTGGACTACAAACATAAAATGCACATTGAGACATGCGCATCAAACAAGGAGCCATGAGGCCGGAGGAATACTTCTCCAACCTTGAAGACATGTCTTTCAAGGCAGGCATGAGCGTTTCACCTTCAGTCATGAGGACTCGGTTTCTATCGGGTCTAAGGAAATCGATCCAAGACAAGTTGGAGATTTTGCCAATTAACGATCTCAACACACTTGTGCATACGGCGATGCAATTGCATAAACAAGAAATGCGTGCCAAGCCGACATGGTCCAATTCGAGGTACACTTCTAACTCTAGTCCTTCGAATTTTTCTACTAACCGTTTGCCTTCCTCCGTGTCCAATGTAAAGACAGGTTCGCAAGCCAAGACCGAAGCAACACCACCAACGGCGCCAGCCGTGCCGAGGGATCGCAGTGCCGCGCCGAGTACTGAGAGATCTCGTGACATGGCATGTTACAAATGTGGTGGCCGTGGGCATTTGATGCAAAATTTCCCAAATCAAAAGAAGGTCTTATTTATGGCTCAAGGAGATCCATACGAGTGCCAAGAAGAAGATGAGGACGTCGTGCCTACCGATGTTGGACCCGAGTTGCAATGCGCTCCATCGGACGGCCTCGGCATTTCAAAGTTGCAATTGGTCACACATCGAGCCCTTAGCATGCGTGAGGCACCTAAAACTGATCAACGGGAATAATAATTCCACACCCGTTGTTTGGTTGATAACGTGCCTCTTAGCGTGATTATCGACTCGGGAAGTTGTGCCAATTTCCTTCCAAAGAAAGTTGTTAATCATTTCAAGCTACCAACCATGCCGCATCAATAACCGTTCAAGCTTCAATGGATATCAAATTACGGCGGTGACTGGGTTGACATGCAAGTGATTTTCTCTTTTTCAATTGTTGCTTATAAGGATTCGATTTTATGTGACGTAACGCCTATGGACGCCACACATCTCTTGTTGGGACGCCCATGGCAATACGATCGTCGTGTGCTTCACGACGGGTTTTTGAACACTTATGTTCAATTTCCACGGGAAGCGTGTGACACTCTTACCTATGTCGCGTAGTGAAGCATTGCAGGACGAAGCCGAAAGGCAACGCCAAAAAGCTAGCGACAAGAGCACCGCCGCGCCGAGTGTTGAGAGGGTATTCTTGACAACAAATAACTTTCGTTCAATTAATAAAATTACTATCTAATCTCTTCTACTTCAACTAGGATAGATCCGCTTTCGCTTCAAAATCCTAATCGACTATTCTGATTCAAGGTCTCTGCTTTCGCTTCAACTATGAATGAGAAATTCCTTTCAACTTTCGTTTCAAGGATTAAGAACAAGAGAATAGATTCATGCAATAAAAACAATCAAGACATGATCATAAACAAGCATGCACAACCATTGTTGGGTTTAACCCCAACCTTAGAGAGGAAGATTACTCACTAATCATAATTAAAACAAACAACTATATTAAATAAAAGAGAAAGCTTACAACTTGAATCCAAAAACTTGTTCTTCCCCACAACTCGTCTCTCCTCTATCTCTACACCTCTCTTCTCTCTTCTCCCCTTACTTGCTCTCCAAGGCAATTGATTGTGTGTTGTGCAGAGAAAAACAAAGGGTAGACAAGAGTATTTATAGAGAAACAAATCTATCTTAAATCTATCTATAAGGAAATAATATCTTCTAATAAGTTAAATCCCTTCTATTTATCTAATAACATAAAAGGAAAGGGATAAAAGCCTTTAATCTCGCGCCGACTCGGATCTCGCTGCGCCACGGGGTGCCTCGTTAACGACCTGAGAGCCTCGTTAACGACCCTGTTCAGCACTTCGAACAGCCTTGAGTAAAACTTGTGTAGAGGATTCGTTACAACTCCGTTTGACTCGATTCTTTTTCCTATGTTCTTGTAACGAATTTCTCTATCTCTTTCCAAGCTCAAACTTGATCTTCAATGACTTGATGAACTTCATTCCTTGAGCTTTTCCTTAAGTGTTTCTCTTCGGTTTCGCTATTTTCCTCAAAAGTGCTCCAAATAGCATCTAAAAACCTATAAAACACCACCAAAGCTTTTGTAGACTCCATATCTTAAGAAAATACAAAAACCTACACAAACGACTAAAAACAAAACACAAAACTAAAGAAAAAGACTCAAACATACTAAAAACACACCCAAAAAACACGACTAAAAAGGCGGACATCAAAATACCCCATACTTAGACTTGCTTGTCCTCAAGCAATCAACAAGACATCAACCAAAACCAAAAACACATATATCAAGTCAATGCCCTCATCAAAAAGCAACATCATAACTCAAGTAGAATAAATAGACAAGTGAATCTAACGTCATCACTGTGACACCGTTATACCCTATGACGTATACTTTGTAATAACTTATCCCTTATATAAAGAGATAATTCACATATAACAACTATTTTCACATAAGCACATATCAGAAAGTAACAGCCATATAAGGTTGCACACACATATGCATTCACTTTTTATACTAAAACAATTATTACTCTAACTTTATTACAACCTATATGTCTAAGATGCAAAATGAGGAGGAGAAGGTTGCATTGAGCTTCAGCCGGCCGACCTGAATGAATGTGACCTCTAACAAAGACACACACTAGTAAGTTCTAGCTGAGCCTGAAAAATTGTTTTGCGATTTACGTGAGTCGCATACTCAGTGAATATAAACCATCATCAATTATTTCACACAGAGTCAAACATTTAGTCCATGTACATATACATACATATTATACATATGTCATATAGGAATTTACTATGCAAATGCAAATGCCGATGTATCCGATTCATTATTCAGTGAACTGTTCAAGCCTGAATCTGCCCCGGGTTTCCATTACCAACTCTTTTCCATTACCAACTTCTCCTTTCTTTTTTTTTCCATATACCAACCTTTTTTTCCTTTCCATTACCGACTTTTAGGCATCCTAGGCCTCATTTGCTCATATACCATCTCTTAGGCATCTTAGGCCTCATGTATGACCCGTAGGTCTCTTTTGTATACAAATTCAGGGCAAGACAGTCACATGTCCTTTTAATCTCATTGCAATATGCTATGCAATCAAGTGCATCATGTAACCATATATCATATGCCATCTGTTAACATACTTTCTGTACAAACCACTCTGGAAATTTCAGAGCTATAACATATATCCATATAACTCATATAGCACATATATCCATATATCACATATATCATATAAAACATATTGCACATAGGGTTTAATCTCCGATCTATTCTCACATCTATCCATATAACACATATATTCATATTTCATATATAGCACATAGGGTTGAATCTCCGGTGTATACTCACCTGTTCAAGACAGATACTATATCTCTTCCCTTTCTTATTGATCACGATCTATGACTTGTGCTTCTATGTATAACCCAAATGCAAAAACAACCTATTTACTCTGACAAACTTTTACCCCAAATGCAATGAAATGCCAATATGCATTATAACTTCTTGTGCATAATTCCAAATCCTTTAAAACTTGACAACGTTAAACTTTATATATAGAAGAACATTTTTCAAGTTCAAACCTTTTTGAAAAACTTGATCAAAGGGTTCCTTAATATCATTACAAGGCAAAACCCTAAAATTACTCTGAAATCTTTTACCGAATATAAATCCAATATCGAAAACACCCTCTGAGAACTATAAATCGGCTAATTTTCGAATCAAAAGCAACTGTAGATCTAGATCTAGAAAAATTAGAAAAATCCAGATAAACCATTTGCTGATTAAAACTTACCAAATCACGCTTGTACTTTGAGTTTAAAACCCGATAGAAGAGATCTTGTTCCAGATCCGACCAAAAACAACTGAAATCTAATATTTTGATTTTTCAAGTGTCTCGAACTCTCTCTCTCTGTGGTTTCCTTCATTTGAAAGAATGAGCTTCACAACTCAATATAAATCATGTAATGAAGTCGGCAAAAGCATTTACAAAATTGCGATTTCCACCCTCAAATCTGCTTTACTACAAACTTTACCCTGAAATAATTAATAATTAACTTTTTCTTAAAAACTTTTTAAAACATAATAAACTTAATTCGAAAATAAATATTACTTTTAAAAACTCACTATATATCATGCAACTATTCTATCAATATGCTACTAATCTTATATGAATGCAGATGACGTATGCACTTTGGTCGGGGATGTTACAATCACACATATATGAGAAACCTCAAGCAAAAGCAACTAAGAATCTAACCTTACAAGGGTAATGTGTTTCTCTCAACTCTCAAGTGTTTAGGCTTATAATAACAACTCTCAACTCAATCCAATATACAAAAATCAACGTAGTCATTGTTACTTATATCACCAAACTCTCCACCAGAGATGTCAAAACTTATAAAAATCATCAAGAGAACTTAGGCTCAATGAAAAACTTCATAGAAGTTTCCATTCGACGGGGTTGTAATGGGGCTTGGTAAAGACAATAAGGCGTGGAAATATTTTGGCTATGTGGTGCTAATAATATCCGGGAATATAGACTCCTAAAAACTCACATACATCCAAAACTCTCAAAAAATAACCAAACTCACTCTTCTTTATGCACACTCATTTCTTTCAACCCCTTTAATATCCCAACTAATCATGCTCAAAACACTTAGGAAATTTGGCTCATGCACATTTTCACTATTAAGCTCTTTTTTCTCTCTTCCCTTCTGATTTTTACTGATTTTTTTTCTCTGCGGGAAGGTCGGTACCAAACCCTTCTATGGTCGGTAATGATGTCTGCTCATTTTTTCTTTCTTTCTTTCCACTTCTTTTGTAAGTGCATTCAGGAAACCAAACTCCTATTACATGATAAAGTGCAAGACTTTTCACTTTACCCAACCCATATTACCCCACACTTGAACCAAACAATCTCACTCAACAAAATCATTACAAGCACTAAGTCCTAATCCCCGGATAGAGTCAAGCTTACATCGGCTAGGGAATATTTTGTGGAGCTAAAAATAAAAGGCTTTAAGGCTCAAATTGGCTTCAAAAAGAGGATAATGATAAGGTAGGAAAAAAGAAAGGATAAAAAGTGGTTTAAAGAAATAAGTTCTCCATCATATGATTTCACATGCAATGAACTAATATCTCATAAAGGTCTCAAGAAATAGATAACCATATCAATGACAAGAGATAATATGCATAAGGAGAGTAAATCATACAAGAAAAAGAAGAGGGATTTTTGATATTCTCCCTATAAGGCCAAAAATAACTCACAAGGTAGCAATTTTTGTTGGATTTCAGTCACATCTACTTAAGATCATATGTGCTCAATTTCATCACATGCTAAATATCCACATAAAAACAAATTTCAACATGATTCAGGCAAAGCTATCCAAACATGCTATGGAATTACATGATCAAGCAAGTTAAAGCATATCATAGGACATCTAAATGGAGTATTATCAATCCTAAACAAACAAAGACAAAAACTGACACAAAAACTAAGTTACCTTTTCCCATACCCCATACTTAAACCAAACAGTGTCCTCACTGTTTTAAAGCAAAGACATAAAAAGAATAAGGGAAAAGAAAAGGGAACTCACAAAATAAAACTGAAGCTGTTTGAAACCATTCTTCACTTGAGGAGTTTAAATTTTTTCGGTCCGGTAGAGGTCGGTACTGACCCAATGGAGGTCGGTAACGTGCTTGTTGAATTCCTACCGAATGCCTTTGATTGTTATCTTCTTTGTTGTAGCACTTCATCTTCTTCTTTTGTACCTGAGTCACTTGATAAAAACTTCTATCCCTACTATACTAATCTAACCTAAAAACAAGTCAAAAGAAAGCTAGCAAAAAGATCTAAGAAAGCAAAAACTTAAAGCGAAAACTAAAAAACCGGGTTGCCTCCCGTAAGCGCTATGTTTAACGTCGTTAGCCCGACGTACTTACCTTGTTGATCAAGGTGGTTCATTTTCAGCTATGTCGGGGTTTTGAGAGACCCCATACTTAGCTTTGTAGGCATTATTGGCTCGTCCCACCAAATTTGGTCCTTTATCTTCTTGCAATATGCCCGGTATTCCTACACAAGGGTTAGTGAAATCCAAAAACCAAGGTGGTTTCGATTCCTCTATAGTATAGATAGTGGGGTATTGTGTAGGAATAGAATATAAGGAAGGATCATGACCAGTAATAGTGAATCCATGGTTAGAATACTCACCTTGATTATTTGGTAATGATGTGCGTACTGAGGTTGTAGATGTTGTTAACGATCCATCAAGTGCAAACCCTCGCTCGGTGTCGTTCCATAACGAGCTCTCTCCCTCATATTTTTGCATAAAAGGCTCGGTACTGGGCGAAGGAGGGTCGGTAGAAATCCTGGTTGTACTCTTGTACTCCTAATTTGTTGGAAGAGAGTCTTTAGGCTCAGCAATGTCGAGCTCTGGCTGAGACAATTCGATTTGTGCGGCAGCAGTTGGGTCGTTGGCATTTTGGTCGAGGCTGAATTCTACGCGTTCCTCTCCTATATCGAAAGTGAGGAGTCCTTTAGGAACGTCTACCCTAGCGCCTGTTGTAGCAAGGAATGGCCTCCCTAGGATGATGGGGACTAGGGGATCTTCAGGCATGTCGAAGACAATGAAATCGTTTGGAATGAAGAATTTCCTCACTTGAATAGGATAATCGTCAACGACTCCTGTGGCTTTCACACTTGATTCGTCCGCCGTGTACAACCTCATGTCCACAGGTTCTAGAGGTCACATGTTAGCTTTTTACCAGATTGATAGAGGGAGTAAACTGGCACTGGCTCCCAAATCACATAGAGCCTTGAATCGGTGATCGCCTATGCCAATTGTTATAGAAAATCTCCCTGCGTCGCCTAATTTCTCTGGAAGAGTAATAGATTGGACCTCATCTTGAAGCTCTGTAATAGATCGTTTCCTGCTAAGAATGTCTTTCAAAAACTTTGTGTAAGTCGGCATTTCGCTTAGGGCCTCAGCGAATGGGATAGAAATATTTAAGCCTTGGAGAATCTTAACGAAACGCTTAAACTTGCCTTCAGTAGAGTCCTTAGACTTCTTGGTAGGAAAGGGAAGAGATTTCACCAATCTCGGAGCCAAAACGGGCTCAAGAGGTGATGTTATCGGGTCGACATTAGGGTCGATTGGTGCGTTTGAAGGGTCAGTACCGACCCTGGTGGGGTCGGTAACGAGCCTGGGATTAAGAGAAGAGCTAGGCGTAGAGAACTTACCTGCTGGATTGGGGACGTTAACGACCCTGGGAGTATCGTTACCGAATTGTTCAGGCTCGGTAACGATCCTTTTTAGTTCGTTATCGACTTGGGCCGTGGCATCCTCTTCAGTTTCGGGGCTCTTCTCCTTAGCTTGGGCACGCTCTGGTAGTGTCTTTCCGCTCCTAAGGTGCACCGCCGCTATTTGTCCTCTTGGGTTCTCCTCGGGGCGGCCCGGGAGTTGCCCTTGCGGTCTTGGAATTTGTGTGGCCAGGTTCCCTAGCTGTGAGTCGACATTCTTCTTCCACACATCGAACTCTCCCCATCATTTCATCTGGTTATTAAGGTTGGCTTGAACTCCATTAATACCCTCTTGTAAACCTTGTACCCAGGATGGTGGCTCTTGGTATCTTGGGGGTCGATATGGCGCAGGTCATCTGTCCGGTGGGGGCGCTGCATAGTTTGAATTCGGATTTTGATTGCCCCACGTCGGATAGTTGTTTGGCATGTCAAAGTTATTGGACTGGTTCCTATAGGGACCTCTCATGTAATTCAACTCAGCATAAGTCTCAACGGCTCTTACCTGCTCGATGTTAGTGCAAGCAGAAGTAATATGGGAAGAAGAGCCACATTCTTGACAAGGTTGAGAGGCTTTCAGAAAACTTACATGTTTCTTAAGGCGGTTGACCTCATCTTGTAGAAATTGATTTTTGACATCGGGATCAACTTCGTCCTTAGTAGGCACGTAGAGACGCCTCTGGGGTTGGGGTGATTGCTGGGTACCATACATGGCATCGTAGTTAGACAGCTTGTCCAGCAATTCCCATGCAACTGTGGGATCCATCTCTATAAAACCGCACGCAGTGTGTGTGTGTGTTGATGCGGTTCTTCGTTTCTGCATTGATCCCCTAGAAAAAGATTTCTTGGAGTACATATAAAGGTTGCCCGTGAGTAGGGCACTGTCTAAGCATCTCTTTAAACCTTTCTCATGTCTCTACAAAGGTCTCGTTAGGCAGCTGGTGTTAGGAGGTGATACATTTTCTCAACTCCGTTGTCTTGGCAGGAGGGAAAAACTTTATAAGAAATTGATCATACAAAGCCTTCCAAGTCCTGATACATTTTCTCAACTCCGTTGTCTTGGCAGGAGGGAAAAACTTTATAAGAAATTGATCATACAAAGCACTCAGTAGGTTCCCCTCAAACTGAGCCCTTTTTATCAAGGATATGAATTGAGATTTAATCTCAAATGTCTTCTCTATCTTTGGAAGCACAATTGCAGACTCCGGCACCCTCAGTTTTGGATGCATATATTGCTTGGCATTCCTTGCATAGGCGTTCAGTTCTTCTCGTAAAAGAGCACTGTTTTCTCGTTCACGGTCAGCAGCGGCATCATCGACATCTCTATCATCTTGTAGCTCCTCCATCTGCTTCTGGAGGACTTCCATCTGTCGAGCCATCTCTTCAGGTGTAGCCATGGCTCGGTTTTCTCCTCGTCTACGTTGCAAGGTGCGTTCAGGTTCGGAATAGTAACCAGTGTTGTAAAATTCGAGCCTGCGACGTCCAGTTGGCATACGCTGAGAAAACAGACAAAGAGAACAAAGTTAAAAACAAAAATAGGGTCGGGCTATTCCCAGACCCAAAGATAAACAAACAAACACTATTGCTTCCCCGGCAACAACGCCAATTTGTTGAGATGGTATTCTTGACAATAAATAATTTTTTATCAAGACCCCGCTGTGTATAGCAGAGTCAAGTTCGTCCGCAGGGAGAAAGTCAGTATCATGTTTTGTAACTTATTACGCAAGCAATCAACAAAATCAAGGGTTTTTAGCAAGGAAAGAGAAAATCTAAGGTAAAGGTATCACCACAACAACAATCATGCATGCCAAACGCTAATGAAACACATAGATCATGCTTTTATAACATAAAGGTGTCAACTTTCGTCAACTAAAGCAAGTAAATCAACTAACTTTCATTCAATTAATAAACTTACTATCTAATCTCTTCTACTTCAACTAGGATAGATCCGCTTTCGCTTCAAAACCCTAATCGACTATTCTTATTCAAGGTCTCTGCTTTCGCTTCAACTATGAATGAGAAATTCCTTTCAACTTTCGTTTCAAGGATTAAGAACAAGAGAATAGATTCATGCAATAAAAACAATCAATACGTGATCATAAACAAGCAAGCACAACCATTGTTGGGTTTAACCCCAACCTTAGAGAGGAAGACTACTCACTAATCATAATAAAATACAAACAACTATATTAAATAAAAGAGAAAGCTTACAATTTGAATCCAAAAACTTGTTCTTCCCCACAACTCGTCTCTCCTCTATCTCCACGTCTCTCTTCTCTCTTCTCCCCTTACTTGCCCTCCAAGGCAATTGATTGTGTGTTGTGCAGAGAAAAACAAAGGGTAGACAAGAGTATTTATAGAGAAACTAATCTATCTTAAATCTATCTATAAGGAAATAATATCTTCTAATAAGATATATCCCTTCTGTCTAGCTAATAACATAAAAGGAAAGGGATAAAAGCCTTTAATCTCGCGCCGAATCGGATCTCGCTGCGCCATGGGGTACCTCGTTAACGACCTGAGAGCCTTGGTAACGGCCTTGTTCAGCTCTTCGAACAGCCTTGAGTAAAACTTGCGTAGGATTCGTTACAACTCCGTTTGACTCGATTCTTTTTCCTACGTTCTTGTAACAAATTTCTCTATCTCTTTCCAAGATCAAACTTGATCTTCAATGACTTCATGAACTTCATTCCTTGAGCTTTTCCTTAAGTGTTTCTCTTCGGTTTCCCTATTTTCCTCAAAAGCGCTCCAAATAGCTTCTAAAAACCTATAAAACACCACCAAAGCTTTTGTAGACTCCATATCTTAAGAAAAATACGAAAACCTACACAAACGACTCAAAACAAAACACAAAACTAAATAAAAAAGACTCAAACACACTAAAAACACACCCTTAAAACACGACTAAAAAGGCGGACATCACCGAGCGAGCCTTCTTCGGCGTCACCAACCAAACATGTGGAATCCAGCGGCGTTCCCACCTCAACTCCCATTCATTTTGTCCCAAAAGAGGTTGGGGACGGGATGTGTCGAGAAAAGCTACCAACTGCTCAACAGAACTTGTCCCATGGCCTCATTACCGCGCCGAACGACTCTAATTTCGCACAACAGGGCCTCAAACAATTTTCTGCACAATTGCCCGGCGTTTCTTGGGGGGATCCTATTCAAATAGGGTTTCAAATGGAAAACACACAAAAACGCCGAGCAGAACCTAATTTGAGTCGAGGACCACCGACAGCACCTCCTAGCGTCGCGCCGCATGTCGTTGCTTCACGAAAATTCTGTTTTTAGGAGCTTAGGGGTGAATTCACCGGCGTTTCAAAGGGCATTCTTCCTCAAAATTCAGGGGCTACAACACCTCCAAAGAGCGCCCCAGAACCAGTGAAGACGCCGAGCCACCTCTACTAGGAACGTGGCAGGATCGTTCGCTTTTAGCCCTACGTCGTGACATCACTAAATCAATTCAGGGGAGTCAAAATTGTTTCAATTTATGTCCTTTACTTTCCATTACTCAATTTCTAGATCATAAACTTCCTCCTTCTATTGTGTTACTTTTGAAGGAATACGAAGATGTCATACCGGATGAGTTGCCGGAGAGGTTGCCATAGATCCGAGGGATTGAGCACAAGATCGACTTCATGCCGGGAGCCTCATTGCCTAATAGAGCTGGGTACAGGGCTTCACCCAAGGAAACTCAAGAGTTGCAACACCAAGTTCAAGAGCTTTTGGACAAGGGTTTGGTTCAAGAATCGTTGACTCCATGCGCCGTGCTTGTGATCCTAGTGCCTAAGAAGGATGTTTAGTGGCGAATGTGTGTAGACTGCCAAGCCATCAATCAAATCACGGTGAAGTATAGGCATCCGATCCCACGCTTGGATGATATGCTCGATGAGCTCCACGGTGCTGTGTTGTTTTCGAAGATAGATCTCCGGAGCGGATACCATCAAATCCGTATGCATGAAGGCGACGAGTGGAAGACCGCATTTAAAACAAAACATGGTTTGTACGAATGGCTTGTCATGCCTTTTGGCTTGACGAATGCCCCCTAGTACTTTTATGCGGCTTATGGATTTTTTTTTCGTAAGTTTTTGGGACGTTTTGTCGCCGTGTATTTTGACGACATTCTTTTTTATTCTAGGGACTTAGACTCTCACGCGAGGCACCTTAGGTTGGTGTTAGATTGCCTTCGCAAGCACATTTTATTTGTAAACGGTTCTAAGTGTTGTTTTTGCACGGACACGACGAACTTTCTTGGTTTCGTCGTGTCCAAGGATGGCCTTCGTGTGGATGACGACAAGATTCGTGCCATCCGAGAGTGGCCCACTCCTATGACCCCAACAATGGTTCGATCCTTCTTAGGCTCGCATGGTTCTATAGGCGATTCGTCAAGGACTTTAGTTCCATCGTCGGGCGACTCCACAACTTAACCAAGAAGGCGAACACAATCAAGTGGTTGCCCGTCCATGAGGCCGCCTTTCAGGCCTTAAAGGACGCCTTATGCCGCGCTCCGGTCTAGCAATTGCCAGATTTTTCGAAGCGCTTCGAGGTCGAGTGCGATGCCACCGACTAGGGCGTAGGCGGCGTACTCCCTACGTACGACAAGGGGCGACCTTGAACTACCCTACGTACGACAAGGAATTGTATGCTTTGATTAGGGTACTCAAAACTTGGGATCGTAATCCATACGGACCACGCGGCCTTAGCGTATTTAAAGAGTCAAACGAACGGACCACGCTGCCTTAGCGTATTTAAAGAGTCAAACGACTCTCAATCGCTGCCATGCTCTTTGGGTGGAATATATGGAAACTTTTCCGTATGTTATTGCTCATAAAAAAGGGAAAGAGAACGTCATGGCCGATGCTCTCTCGCACAGGTATGTCTTACTTACTCCATTACAAGCCAACTTGCTCGGGTTCTCCTTGATTAAGGAGTTATATTTGCATGATCATTTCTTTAAACCGATCATGGAGAACCTCGAGCACAATCGAATCCATGAGACTTATTTCTTGGACAATGGGTACCTCTACCGTGCCGGAAAGTTTTGCATTCAGAGCTCTTCGGTAAGGCATTTATTGCTCAAGGAAGATCATGATGGTCGTGGCCATTTTGGCATAGCCAAAACCTTGGCAGCACTTCATGAACACTTCTTTTGGCCTCACATGGCCTCGGATGTTCACAAGTATTGTCAAGGTTGTGTGCCGTGCTAAACCGCAAAATCGAGGTCTCAACCTCACGGCCTTTACACACCCTTTCCAATCCCGAATACCCCATGGGAAGATCTCTCCATGGATTTTATCACGGGCCTCCCGATGACAAGGCGTGGTAAAGATTCGATTTTTGTCATTGTGGACCGCTTCTCCAAAATGGCTCACTTCGTGCCGTGTAAAGGGAACAACAATGCGACCGAAATCTCAAACTTGTTTTTTAAACACGTCGTGAAGCTACATGGTGTTCCTAGAACTATCGTTAGCGATAGGGACACTAAGTTTTGTAGTCACTTTTGGAGGACGTTGTGGGGGAAAGCTAGGTACACATTTGTTATTTTCCACTGCTTACCATCCCTAAACCGATGGTCAAACTGAAGTGACAATCGGACTTTGGGAACCCTTCTTCGAATGGTGCTAAAAAATAACCCACGCCGGTGGGAGGACTTACTACCTTTCGTTGAGTTTTCTCATAATAGGTCCAAGCACTCGGCGACAAAGAATACCCCATTTGAAGTGGTGTACGTGCTCAACCCTCACTCGCCCATGGATTTGGTTCCACGCCCTTTGAAGACCAGCGAACACCTCGACGTGGCCAACCGCGCCGACGCCATTCGCCGTTTGCACGAGCGCACTCAGATCCAATTGGAGCGTAGGGCCAGTTAGTACCAGGCGCAACACAACAAAGGCCGCCGCCGCATGGTCTTTAACCCTGGTGATCTCGTGTGGTTGCACCTCCGAAGGGACCGCTTTCCGGACGCTCGCAAAACGAAGCTTCATCAGCGTGGTGACGGTCCTTTCAAAGTTTTAGAGCGCATCGGGGACAACGCATACCGCATCGACCTCCCAGGCAAGTATTCAGTTCATTCCACCGTCAATGTTGTCGACCTCTCCCCCTACATTGAGCCTGCTTATGAGGAAACGGGGATGTTTCCGAAACAAGTGGGGGAGGGTGATGCGACCCCGTTATTGGATGCTAGCCGGGAAGACGGCGCCTTCACCTTGCGCTCGGATGGACTCGTCACTCGTGCCACGGCTCATGCCATCGAGACCGCGACACAGTCCCTGGTGTCGCCCTTGTCCACAGGCCATGGCGCGCCCTTCTCTGTGCCGGCGCTCACCACCGTTTGCATCCTTAGCGCCGAAGAACCTCGAGTCGAGTCCTCGACAACATGCACCTCGGACTCGTCCCTCGTGCCAGACCACGGACCCGCGTCGCAACTTGAGGTTCTCGACAGTCTCTGCCAGCTCCACGCGCCAGCGCCCTCGACAGCATTCTAGACTCGCCAGCGCTGCACCGGTTTCTCGCCAAGGCTTCGTCGCGCCGCGCCACGCCTTGCGATGGCTTGTCTTGACACTTCGGTGTCGGCCACGAGCGACATATCTATTTTATGCCTTTTTTAGCATGTTTTCCATTCTTAAACATTACTATTAGTAGTTTTACGTTTTTATAAGGTCTTTCTTGGGCATTGCGCCAATGGGCCTTGGTTGCATCCAAGCCCTAGGCGCCGCACTAGCTTTATTAGGGTTTTGTGTTAGCCGCACCTATATAAGGTGCTATGTCTTTCAATTTCAAGCATGCACACATTGGATTTGAATTATAGTTGAGGGTTTACTCCTATTTCTTGTCCTTGGGTTGCGCAAATACAATTCGATTATCTTGAAAGCATTTAACACTCTCGTTCTCGTGTTTGTTCTTGCTAGATCTAGCCAATCCAACGTTGGCTCGGTCTTTAAAGTCTTCCACTACGCTATTTTGAGACCCAATACTCAAGCCACGTCAAAGATCCGTCGCGCCTTCAAACGAGGTCGCATCCTTAGAGAGATAGAGTTTTCGACTTTCTCTCTCCCTCTCCTCCATTATAAATACATGTCATCGCCATGTATGATGAACACCTCATATTCGCTGAGCTTGCACGCAAGTCTTGCCCTTTACCTTGACGTTCGATCGACAAACTGCTCTTTTGACTTAGGCAACGGAGGTGGATTAGGGGGTCCCCACCTCCTGTGCCCATTGTTTTGCAGGTTATAGGTTAAAGAGAAGCTTGGAATGAAAGGTGAAGAAGAGAGTATTCAACCAGTGCATTAAAGACAGATTTTTTATGCACTAACAGATGCCAACCGACATTGTCACAAACAATTAGGGGTGGCAAATTCTGATCCGACCTGAAATAACTGACCGAACAACCCGATTCGAGAACCGACCGTTATCCGAAAAAAAATAAAAAATGAAATCTGAAACCGACCCGATCTGACCGATTCTAACCCGAACCTGAAAGCAATCCGTGTAAAAAGCAACCTGAAACTGATTATATCCGAAAAGACCAACCCGATACATACCCGAATCCGAGCAACCCTAACCCGATTGTACCCGCAAACTGAAACAATCCGAACTCGATTACACCCGAAACAACCCGAACCTGATTATACCCGAGACTTGGAATAAGATCTTATTTATTATTAATGTATAAGATCATGTAAATATAAGAGATCAGATAATTATTTGGATATTATATTGAAATCATTTTAATATCTTATGTGTTATTAATATATAAGATCATATGAATATAAGAGATCGTATAATCATTTAGTTATGAAATAGTCTTAGTTCTCACACCTTGTACGGAATTTTATAAAATTATTGTAGCATGTATTTGTAGTTGTTAAATTTTAATCAAACTGATGATATAAGAAAGAATATTTTAGAAAAACTATACATATCTTATCTAAAAACTATCATTTCTAAAAATAATTATTGAAAATTGATATAGGAAAGGATATTTTAAGAATTATATATCTTATCTAAAAAATAATCCTATCCAAAAAAACTAATATATTAATTTTTAATATATATAAATATAAATAATTAAAAATTATTCGATTAAATTTCAACTGATCGGATTGTTTTAAAAAAGATGAATGATATATTTTAATATGGAATCGTTTTATATATTATTTTAACCTCCGCTTTAGTATATAGTAATAATTGAAATCATTTTAATGACTTTAGTACTACTTGTCTACTTACCATAGTCTCATATAGTCATATATTTCAATATTATTATTCATCACAAAAGATATATTACTTCAATAAAATGTAAAATTTTAGTTATAATGTATATGATCTTTAAAATATACGTGATTATAAAATTATTATTTATGAACTGAGATCATTTTAAATTATTGGAGTATAACATCATATAATCATTAGTTGTAACATGTAATTAGTTGATTGCAATATCATAAGAATTTTCTATGAATATAAAATCTTACATATGTTTAATATCATATAATTTTTTACTTGTGATTTGTGAATATTCTATCTTATGAATTTGTAAATTGTGATCATCTATTCATTTGATTGACTTTTCATCGGTCAAATATTAATTGATTTATTCTACAAATGGTAAATGCCTATTTCATCTTTAAAAACTCAATATCAAATTCAAATTCAAATTCAAACAGTATATTATAAATACAGCGATTCTTAATATTATCATGACTCATTCATTAAATTCATATAACTTTTATCACTTAAATAAAGTTATTTTGAACTCTTAATATAGATTTCAACTGAAATTCAGTCAAGACTTAATTCAACCAAAATTTGATTTAACTGAACACCGATTTAACCGAACAGATTCAACCGAAATCCTATTCAATCGAAAATTGCAAAAACTGACTCAACCCGAAACCGACTTAAACAAATTCGACTAAACCGAAACCTGATTTGCTTGACCGATTTTGAACCGATAACCCCGATGTAACCGACAATTTACACATTCGACTTGATCCGACCCGACCCAAAATACCCGATTACCGATCATACCCGTTACTGATCGAGACCCGAATGATACGAAATCTGAACAACCCAACCGAAATCCGACCGATTTACCGAATTGCCACCGGTACAATTAACACTCATGAACCATCAACTTGTAACAGGTTACGTAATTGGTTAAAACGTACACACATGCAAACTTTTTAACCAAATATTGACTTTCGTTCACTGATCCATTAAACGAAAAAACAATTATTCGTACATCAACTTGTTGAAATGGTGTCAGCTTGGCCTATGAGATTCATCAGGAGGCTTAAGAACTGGTTCATTTTCCCTCTAGCTTGGTCAACTAAGTACACATGCGTGAATATACGTACAGAACGGTTGATCGATCTATCTTCAACTTGCAATAATTAACTTAGGCATACTAATTGAGGATAAAAATGATTGTTGACAGTGCAATTGATCTGTTCCACCATTATTTTTCTTTTTAATTAGTGAATAACCCTCAAATGGAGAGAAAGGTCCTTGGAGATGTGTATTGGATCAGTTTTAGTGCAGCATTGATTTGGGCTTCCTTTATCAGCATAAACATCATCATTTAGTCCCGCACAAGTAGTGGAATTTGGGGGTTAAAATAGGGGCATCCATATCTAGAATATGTCCGAAGGGTGCACTCGATAAATTTAAAGAACATTAAAATTCAGATATGTGACAATAATAGTCGAATTTAGTTCAAAGGTGCTCATATTGTTATAGGATGTATACTATATCCATCTCAAAGGCTTGGTATAAAACAACCAATGAAGATGCACCAAAAATCAAAAGCATCGTACTTTATTTATATTGAAATAAAAAAAAAACTGATCAGTTTATCAAAAACAAAAACACTGATCAGGAATCAGGATTGATAAATTTCTTAAATATATCCATAATTATTCGTTAGTACTAATTAAGAATGGCTGTTTATTTAATAATAAACATCAGACTACTACCAACCAAGAAGAAAATATCATAAGATGCTTCAATTCACACGAATCAACATATAAGAATTATCTCAAAGATTCAAGGAGTAAATGATTTTACGAATTTTCTGACCAAGTTGTACTATATAAGCTTAATTAATCAAGTCACTTTCGACGATAAAGTTCAAAGATAGATCGGTATATATAAATATATTTGAATAGGATGATATATTCATGATCCGTGCTGAATCAATCCAAAGGTAAGTTGCTGGATATATAATATAGTATTAACTAATGTTGTTTTATTGAAAGAATATACTAAATTCAGTTTGTCGTCCTTCAATGCACGGAAAGATTCATTTTATCACCAAGGACAACCCGACAAGCCTATTCATTTTACCTCCAAAAATATCAGCAAATGACAGCATGATCAACAACAATAATACAGTATATCACTGACCTCTACCAAAAATAAAATAAAAATAGCACCGATATCACCGGATTAATTCTTCTCTCGCCAATATTTTGAGTTTGTTTGACAATGTCAAAAATGTATTTGAAGTGATTGACTCGGAATTAAATTGTTAGTATTGATAAGTTAAATTTATCTGAATGCTTACTTAGATTTATTTTAGTTTCCACTATTTTTTTTATTGAATTTTATCTTGGAGTGCTTAGCACACCCTTCGGTCCATTCTTGGTAAATGAGTTATTCAGATTCGTTATGGATATGTTAGTGTACAAAAATTCGCCTTTAATGTAATGATTAAATGCTCATCTTAACTCTCCTCTTTACCTTTCGTTCCAAGCTCCCTCTTCAACCTAGAACCTGCAAAACAATGGACACCGGGGGTGAGGTCTCCCTAATCCACCTTCGATGCCTAAATCAAAAGAACAGTTTATCGATTCAATGTCGAGGCAAAAGCAAACATAAAGCAAGCCGAGCAAATATCAGCCTATGCTCACTTTCCAAGCTGAGTGAATATCAGCATGTTCAATGTGCTGAGTGAATATCATCATGTGTCTCCCATTCATGCGATGATCCCATGTATTTAGAATGGAGGAAAGGAAGAGAGAAGGTCGAAAACTCTATCTCTAGGGCCGGCTGAGATGCTTGACACCCAAGCAAGCAAATCTTGCCCCCAATCTACGAGGAAAATCTATCTTTCAATTAATATAGATTCTTGTAGGATCGTAGATCTGTGTTAGTAAGACAAGTCGGGAACTGTTCCAGTGACAGTTCCCTTACGCAGCGGATTTAAGCAACACAGACAGTAAAATATAAAACAAAGACAAGGACACGATTCCTTATAGAGGAACCTCTACAGCCAACTAGCGTTGGAGAGTAAACCTCTACCTCCCTTGGAGGATTTTGAACACACACTATATTTCTATTGATAGATCTCAAGATACACAATACAAAGTCGAATTTCTCTATTGTTCGCAATCCCACTCACAAACAATACTAACGACTAAGTCATGGTGATTCCTAGATCTAAACACAATTGAATATAGATAGTGAACCTTACTCGTTCCTGTGCAGTTCCCTTTAGCACAGGAACCAACTCTCCAAGCTGATGGCGATCTTCACGCAGTCTCCATCGGCTTGGTCACGGAACTTCCTTCCTTGAATTCTGGATTGTCGTCTTTACTGAATAAGCTCGAGCTCTCGCTTTCTCACTTTCCTTTTTAGATCTGATACTTTTGCATTCGAGAGCTTAATTTGACATAGCGACGTCGCATACTATTTATAGAGGTTTCCACTTTTAGCTTTGATGCCTTTGCCCTTTTTGTCTTGGGGAGTATGATACTATTCCAAAAGACCAGCGTACCCTTTTGCATCTTTCTCTTTTCGGATTTTAGCTTGACGCCCAAGACAATAGTGAAATGACTCTCATATCCTTGATTCATTTGCTACGTACTCAGATAGTGATACGGGGAATGTTTCCCTTGCTTTTACTGTGAACCTGTTATCCTTCCTAAGATCACTTGTAAAGGGAATTAGTTCCATTTGGTTGTCATCATCAAAACTTCGATTTCTCGAATAGAGAAACCATTGTTCCAGCGTTAGTTCCCTAACACTGATCCAACAATTTCCCCCTTTTTGATGATGACAAACCCTTATAAAATGCAAGTCAGGGATACATGAAAGATAAGAGAGTTTAAACACCAAAATACACAGTTGATACTTTGTAGATACTTAGTTCCCCCAGAAATGGACAAGCAGTTCAATTTTCCAAGATTTTTAAGCATATAGTTCCCTCTCAGCTAATGGCTAATTATTCTGTATTCTCTTAGACACAACGCATCTTTGCATTTATCCACTTTTCCCCCTTTTGACATCATCGAAAAGAATCAAGTATAAACATGCAAGGAAAAGCAAGTAGAGAACAATCATAACTAGAGAATAATAGCAAAATGCATTCAAGGAAACATAGATAACATAGTACAGAAACAGACATTCTTAAAAACATCAAAGGAGGGAGAAACAGCTAAGGGATTTGTTTTGTAGGGGGCTTGTTCATGGATCAGAGGATAAGGAGGAAGGCAACTTCTGTTGGATGTCTAGAAGAACATCAAGGATTCTCTCATTGACCCCACACAAACGATTGAGAGCTTGGAGAACTATCTATGAATCTCCATGTTCTATGAACACAGTAGAAGGAACTTCATTAGTTGGTTCCTGGGAGTGCTTCATTCTCTGAATATTGGACATTTCCATCTCTTGTCCAAGCTCTTCTTCCTCCTGAGGATGATAGACATCATTCCTCTTCATGATTTCCTTCACAACAGCAAAATAGGGAAGGGCGTGAGACTCCTTGGCAACACACTTGCACATGTGCGTGATCATTATCTTGGGCAAATTGATTCTTTCCTTGCGTAGGAACAGATCCAAGAGAATAACGTCAGTTGAATTTAGCGTTGTTCGCTTCTCCTATCTGGGAATCACTACCCGAGTGATATATTGGTGTGCCATCTTCCCCAGTTGACTCAATCCATGAGTCATGACCTCTTTTCCTTGAGCAGGCACATGACCTAGAAGCCTTGTTAGGATGGCTTCCCTTCCATCAGTGTCTTGCCATGACCGTTGAGGAAGTGTGTCGAAGCCTTCTCCGGGGACTAGGAGTATTTTCTTGATCATAATAGAGGTGAAGGTGAAATCATCTTCCTCAGATTTCCATCTTATGACTAGATCGAGCTCAGTTCCCTTTGTTAGGGTAAACTTTGAATTGAAAAACTTGATCTTAGCTGGATCAACCTTAGCTGGTTCGAAGCAGAGCTTATCCCACCCTTGGAACTGGATGAGTTCTTGAAGCTCGTTGAAGTCGTGCTCTTGAAGGAACTCAGCGGTGACGACTAAGGGAACAACCATCTTTCTTTCTCCAGTTGTAGCTATTCCTTTCTTCTTCTTTTCTTTCTTCTCCTTTTCCTTCTTCTCCTCCACCCTTTGTTTCTTGGAGGCTCTCATTGAAGGACGCCCAGATGGCGGTTCCTTGTAGCCAATTTGAAGAGCAGGCTCTGTGTACTCCTCTATCTCATCATCGGTTCCCTCAACTGTGACTATTTCCATTGATTGATTGAGGGCTCGAAGTTGCTCATAGAGAAGAGTTGAAGTTCCTCTTCATATTCTTCTTCATCGTCACCAATCTTTCTCAGGTTTCTTTTCTTTGTTTTTTGGCCGGTTGGGACGTTTGAGAGAGGATCTTTGAGGGGATTTTTCTTTGTGGGATTTGAATAGGTGGAAGGAAGAACGGGTGTAGTTCCCTGTGAGATGGAGAACTCTTCTCTCTCGAACTGGGAGAGAGTATGATCGAGATTGGAGATATCGAGTTCCTTGTGGGATGGAACAGGGATTATGGGAGCTCTTGTAGAGGAGGGTTCTTTGGAACTTTGAGTTTGAAGATTAGGGTTTTAAGAGGTTGAGGCAAGCGGATCAGTCCGTTTGGGACTGAGACGGTCATAGATCTGAGTGTTGTGTTTTGGTGAGGAATGGGAAGAATCTTTGAGAAGGAGAGAGTTCGGGTTTGTTTAAGAGATTATGGTTTGAACACCCTCAATATTGAGAGTTAGAGTTGAAGAACCATACAGTCTCGTTGTGAGTACTGGAATCTCATATTGAGGAGTTGTGGGAGGAGAGCTTTGAGGAGTGAGAGGGGGTTGACCATCGTTCTTCCGTAGAAGAGAGAAGAGACGCTCCTTGACATCGAAGATGTATTCTGGTTCATGATGATCTAGATCCAGATTTGTAAGAAGTTTTTCTTGAAGATAGACTGGATCGTTGTGAAGAAGATGCTCAATGAGAGGATTTGGGTGAAGTTTGGTGTATGTAGGTTGGTTCTGGTTGGCCATGGTTGAGAGAAAGAGTGAGATTGAGGAATTTGAGGTTTAGGGTTTGCAGAGGGAAAAGTTAAAGATGAAGATAATGAAAAAGGGGGAGAATGAGGAAGATGGGTTAAGTAAGGAAAGGGAATGAATTTGAAAAGGTGAGGAGGCTTACCAAGGTTCCCTTGAAAATCGTAGCTAGTTACTCCTAGGGTAACTAGAAAGATTTGCTGTCTTCCATTCAGAGATTCTTTCCAAATCAACAGTACCTACGTGGCGGATAACGAGCCAAAGTAGCGAGATGAACGGTGTAGATTCAAATTTCCCTTTTTCAACCTGTCGCGTCGAATTCCCAGTTTCCAACGTCTGTTCTTTTTCCAATAATATAGCTTTGAGGCGTTTCGAATTCCTTGTAGTCCCTAGTGGCCTAGAGGTAGTTCCTTTCCTTTCCAACCTCATTTCCATGAACAAGTAACGAAAGGCCATATTTGGATACATAAAGGGTGTTTTGTGAAAAAAGCAAAGA